>CATIWX010000073.1:0-37500 GCA_949699795.1 Spicauda simplicius
GAACTAAAAATAAATGGGACCCCATGACACGCACTACCTTTCAAATAAAAAAAATCTTCCAAATCGGTTCACCCAGTCCGGAGAAATGAGGTAACAGATATACAAAAAAAAAATACAGACGAATTGATAACCTGCTCCTTTTTGGAAGTCGGTTAAAAATGTGAACGTCGCTCCAGCAGGAAAGTAGCACGTAGAGTGATATGAGTGGGACGTATAATTAGTGCCCAATCTGCTGTAAATGTGCGCCAAATAAAAAATTTGTGCGTGTTGTAGTTTTTGAAATAAACGGAAAAAACGATTCCTGCTGGGGTAACGTTGTTCCAGCAGGAAAATTCTAAACGAAAGGTCGAAGAGTTAAAAATTGCATATGAGCAGAGAACTTATATTTGTGCAAATTTGTGCGCTAAAAATATAATTTGTGCGTCTTCAGGTTCTCGAGATATGGCGTTTCCTGCTGCGGTAGCGTTTTGCAAAATCGCGTATCTAAAAGACTATTGACAAATAGCTCTTAATTTGTGCGTATTAGTGACAAAATTAGATTTTAAAAAATACTTATAGTTTTCGAGTAATCACGGTTTTTTCAAAAATCCAAACAGTGTCATAGCTCCTAAATAAGAAAACATATAAGGTCACTGAAAACTGCATTCGGTCCGTCTTGGCGTGGTTAATTACTACAAAAAAATCAAAGGTGCACATACGTGCGTTTTTGGATAATATGAATTAAATTCAAAAAACGACGTCCTACCTTTGACGTCACCGTTCAAGAAACTGGCTCAACCTAAGATGTTTGGGTATTAACCAAAAATTAGTGCGTTTAGTCAAATAATATGTAAGATAAATATCCAGTGAGAAATACTTCGCATTAAGCAAATATAAACAAAAAAACAAAACAGACACAAACGCTGGTTATACGACCAAATTCGAATGACTACAAAAAAGCGGGGGTTTCATATATACTAATAACCTTTCTTTCTTGAACGTATTATTGCGGGTACTGTCACGCTCAAACGTTTATTGGTGATTAATTATGATTAGTTCTTATTTAGGAGCTATGACACTGTTTGGATTTTTGAAAAAACCGTGATTAATCGAAAACTATACGTATTTTTTAAAATCTAATTTTGTCACAAATACGCACAAATTAAGAGCTATTTGTACATGTTTATTCTACAGGCGCACAAACCATAGTCTTTTAGATACGCGATTTTGCAAAACGTTACCGCAGCAGGAAACGCCATATCTCGAGAATCTGAAGACGCACAAATTATATTTTTAGCGCACAAATTTGCACAAATATATGCTCTCTGCTCATATGCAATTTTTAACTCTCACACCTTTCGTTTAGAATTTTCCTGCTGGAACAACGTTACCCCAGCAGGAATCGTTTTTTCCGTTTATCTCAAAAACTACAACACGCACAAAATTTTTATTTGGCGCACATTTACAGCAGATTGGGCACTAATTATACGTCCTACTCATATCACTCTACGTGCTACTTTCCTGCTGGAGCGACGTTCACTTAAAAATATACATGACGAATAGATAACCTCTTTCCTTTGGGAAGTCGGTTAAAAAAGATGGCGGTGCATGTTCATACATAGAAATAGAAGGACACGGCTAGCACGTGGCTTGCATCAATTTGCCTGCGCTCCGCGTTAAGTCTAAGGTCTAAGTTCGTCCAACATGATTGTATTGCAGGTTTCAGATTTTGATGAACGGGTATGCAAACCGGAACGAGAATTTCAACGAAGATGGACATGGAAACGGGAATGGAAACACAAACAGAAACGCAAACGTAAACGTGAACGGAAACGAGATGGAAGCGGAAACGTGAACGGAAACGGTAACGTAAACATAAAGGGTAACAGAAAAGAGAACGTGTAACAGAAAGTTGAACGTAATCTGTAACGTTATCCGCGTTACATTGAGGGTCCTCCACGGGTACTCCGAGGGTCCTCCAGGGGTGCTCATTGAGTGCTCCAGGGGTGCTGTAGAGGTGGTCGAAGGGTGCTCAGAGGGTGCTCCAGAGGTGCTCCGAGGATGCTCTAGGGGTACTCAGAGAGTCCTTCAGGGGTACTCCGAGGGTCCTCCAAGGGTACTCCGAGGGTCCTCCAGGGGTACTCCAAGGGTCCTCCAGGGGTGCTCCGAGGGTCCTCCAGGGGTGCTGAGTGGGTGCTCCAGGGGTACGCTAGAGGTCCTCCAGGGGTACTCTAGAGTGCTCCAAGGGTAACATATGTCGGCACATATGTGTAACACGTCAGTACATATGTGTAACACGTCAGTCCATATGTGTAACACGTGGGCACATATGTGTAACACGTCAGTACATATGTGTAACACGTTGGCACATATGTTTAACACGTCAGTCCATATGTGTAACACGTCAGTACATATGTGTAACACGTTGGCACATATGTGTAACACGTGAGTACATATGTGTAACACGTAAGTCCATATGTGTAACACGTTGGCACATGTGTGTAACACGTCAGTACATATGTGTAACACGGCAGTACATATGTGTAACACGTTGGCACATATGTTTAACACGTCAGTCCATATGTGTAACACGTCAGTACATATGTGTAACACGTTGGCACATATGTGTAACACGTGAGTACATATGAGTATCACGTCAGTACATATGTGTAACACGTCAGTACATATGTGTAACACGTCAGTCCATATGTGTAACACGTGGGCACATATGTGTAACACGTCAGTACATATGTGTAACACGTTGGCACATATGTTTAACACGTCAGTCCATATGTGTAACACGTCAGTACATATGTGTAACACGTTGGCACATATGTGTAACACGTGGGCACATATGTGTAACACGTCAGTACATATGTGTAACACGTTGGCACATATGTGTAACACGTCAGTACACATGTGTAACACGTCAGTACATATGTGTAACACGTTGGCACATATGTTTAACACGTCAGTCCATATGTGTAACACGTCAGTACATATGTGTAACACGTTGGCACATATGTGTAACACGTGAGTACATATGAGTATCACGTCAGTACATATGTGTAACATGTCAGTACATATGTGTAACACGTCAGTACATATGTGTAACACGTCAGTATATATGTGTAACACGTTAGCACAAATGTGTTACACGTCAGTACATATGTGTAACACGTGGTTACATATGTGTTACACGTTGGCACATATGTGTAACACGTCAGTACATATGTGTAACACGTTGGCACATATGTGTAAAACATCACTACCTATATGTAACACTTGGTACATATGTGCAACACGTCAGTACATATGTGTAACATGTCAGTACATATGTGTAACACGTGGTTACATATGTGTAACACGTGGGTACATATGTGTATCACATGTTGGTACATATATGTAACTCGTGCATATATGTGACCGGATTGTCTAGATTGACCGGAGTGTTCAGAGTGCACAGAGTGACCAGAGTGCCCATACAATATCATTAAAATAATAATCAAGTTTTGATATAATTAAAGTTATCTATGTTTGTTTGTTTCGTTATATTTCAGTAACTTATTTAAAGATCTGAGGTCCATTGAGCGGTTGTACTTGTCCTACAACGCACTGACCCACGTACTGTACTGGCGTACACGTACTGACGCGCGTACCTCACCACAAAACGTTTGAAATGTTCGTTTTAATCATTATTTTGTTAGAAATCAATAGGACTAGTAAGTAACAATTTCAATAAATAAAATCATTCCATATAATTATATATTATTCATTACGATTTTTTTTTTTGAAGTGAAACTTCTTTAGGCGCATGAGGGTAAAATTTTTACAGATGAAACGTCACGCCGGTATGCAACGGAAGTGTCGGAAAAGAGAGAGAGAGTGATCGAGACCGATTGAGAGAGAGTAAGACAGGGCGAACGTAGCACGAGCAACTAGCCGTGGAGTGAGAGTAGGGAGCAAGCGAGTGAGAAAGATTGAGAGAAAAAGTGAGACAGAGCGAACGTCGTATCACGCATAGTGCTATGGAGTGTGAGGTGGGAGAGAGCTATAGTGAGAAAGATTGAACAAGAGAGAGAGAGAATACGGGATATCGAGAAAGAATACACGCCCTATTGGTTGTGTATTCGTTTACTAGTTAATTATTAGAACTTTAGATGGCATTTCTGTCGCATAGCGTAATATTTTTATTTTAATGACAATTAAATTCCTAACCTATCTTCCTTTTTCCCTTCCTCTTAATCTTGGAAATTTAAAGTTTTAGATTTGTATAAATGTAAAGGATATCTTAACTATGCTACTGTTTATGCAGATAATATAGAATCTATGGAACTATTACCCGTCAGTGTGACATGAGTCCGAGCGAGGATAAAAAAGCGATCTTTAGAAAAACGTGGAAAATATTCTCCTGCTTTATTTTAAATACAAATAGAATATTATTTAAACTAGAAGTAAAGGCTTTAAATGTTGTTTTTTGTTATTTCAGGTAAGTTATTATGCCTGAAATATGTTAAATGTAGTAAAACTTTTGTATACTTAAGTATGACGTAAATAAAAGAATTTTTGTTATTTCAGAAAACGCAAATTTTGTCTTTATTTCACCTGAGCATTTACTATTATAAAACAACATTTTGCGCAATAAAAATATGGAGAAGTTAAGATTTGATTTTTGTGTAAAAACATCAGTAGATGGAAAATCAAACATTATTTGCATAACCTCAATAGGTACATCTGATGGCAAAACTTATGGCATACCGGTGGAATATCAACCTGCAAACTTACATAAAATTATAACAAATACATCTAACTATGCCAAGATAAGAAAAACACTGAATAAAAGACACCAAACAAGGAAAATATGGATAACTTTAACTGATGAGATATCAGCGATATATTTAGATGAAGAACAAAATATACAGTTTCAAGATTTTTACCTTGAAGAGATTAATGAAAACATAAATGATTCAAAATCATTAACTGAAAGCTCAAATAAAACATTGGAGAAATTACTGGAGACATTACTGGAAGAAAAGCAAAGAAAATCTGAAATTCAAAATTTGGGAAAAATTGCAAAAGACTTTGTGCTAGAAAAATTCACTGGAAAAAACGCAAACGCTCACCAATGGATTAAGGACTTCAACAAAGAATGTGACCGTTTCCATATTGTTGAAGACAGGAAAAAAAATTGAAATTTTAAAACATTTTTTAGAATATACAAGTGTAAACTGGTACAGTTGTATGTTAATGAAATTTACAGTAGAATCAGAATGGAATAAATGGGAAAAAAGCTTCTGTGAAACATTTGGAAACAAAGGTTGGTCACCAATCAGATATGCTCTTGGATTTAAATACCAAACGGGCTCATTGCTAGAATATGCACTGAAAAAAGAGAAATTGTTATTAGAGATTAGGAAAACGATTGATACAGGTACTCTTATAGACCTCATAGCTGCAGGCCTGCCTAATTACGTGAGTGACAAAATTGACAGAGAGACGTTAGAACAAACTGAAGATCTCTATAATGAGATAGGAAAATTAGAACATCTTGTTATGAAGAACAAATATGAGAAAAAGAGTTACACACACTCTGACATAAAAACAAAAAAAAATGAAGAAAAGAAACCATGCCAAATTTGTGTAAATGAGAAAAAAGGAAAACGTTTTCATCCTGAGGAAAACTGCTGGTTCAATGTGAAAAATCAAAAATATGTTGTGAAAAGTGTGAATAACTCTGAATTAGAAGTTGAACTTAATGAGGAGAATCCAAAAAACTAGAAGTATCACCGTTAATAAAAGTAAAGTTACTATTAAATGACACTTTAAAAGTTACCGCAATTTATGATTCAGGTTCAAATGTATCGTTAATTAATGCAAAGTTATTGAAAATACAAAGAAAAGAAGAAAACACATTAAATAAACAAACAGCAAACTTGAAAACTATTAATGGTGATAAGAAAACAAAAGGTATGGTAACATTAAAAATAAGAATATATGACATTGAAAGAGAAATGAATATTTTTGTGATAGATGATGAAAATTTTCACTATGATTTTCTCATTGGTTTGGATTGCATTAAAAAATTCAGATTAACGCAAGATGAAAAATTGAATATTATACAATGTAATCATTCAAACAAAGAGAGTAAAAATCAAAATGAAAAGAATAACAAAAATAAATACTCTGAAACAAATATGTTCAATGTCAGAATTCCTGATGTACTAGGTGAAAAAAATGAACAAGATGTGATCCTAAGCTCTGAGGTATGGAAAAAAGAAATTAATTGTTTAAACCAATGTGAAATAAACTTCAATGAACACATTAATTTAAAAGAATTTGAAATTTCAGTAAACCACTTAGATTTATCTAAACAGACTGAAATTGATAAATTAATAGAAAAATACAAACCAGTCTTCGCTAAGGATAAATACGACGTAGGTACAGTACGGGGTTATGAAGCTCACATAGACTTGACAGTAGATCAATATTGCTGCAAGCGCCCATACAGATGCACAACTGATGATAGAAAAGAAATTGAGAATCAAATATCAAAACTATTGGAAAAAAAATTAATCGAGGAATCATATAGCCCTTTTGCAGCTCCAGTCACATTAGCATACAAGAAAGAAGATGGGAAAAGATCAAGACTGTGTATCGATTTCCGAGAATTGAATAAAATTGTTGTCCCTCAATCACAGCCGTTCCCATTGATTGAAGACTTGATGGTAAAGACTGTAAACTGTGAGTATTATTCTACTTTTGATATAAATTCAGCATTTTGGTCCATTCCAATGAGAATTCAAGATAGATATAAGACAGCTTTCGTCACACAAGAGGGCCATTTTCAATGGACATGCCTCCCATTTGGATTAAAGACGGCACCAGCTATTTTCCAAAGAATATTGAGAAATATAATAAGAAAATATAATCTCTCAGATTTTGCAGTAAATTTCATAGATGATATCTTAGTATTTTCTAAAAGTTTCGAAGACCACATAACACATATATCAAAACTACTTGATGCAATATTAACAGAAGGATTTAGACTGAAATTCTCGAAATGCACTTTTGCAAACAATCATGCCAAGTATTTAGGACATATAATAGGAAAAAATTCAGTTACACCTCTCAAGGATTATTTAACGGCTGTCAGGAACTTCCCGATTCCAGAAACAAAGAAAAATATACGCCAGTTCCTGGGAAAAGTAAATTTTTATCATAAATTTATACCAAACAATGCAATTATCTTGGAACCACTACACAATCTGTTACGGAAAGATGTGACATTTATATGGACCAAAGAATGTCAAAAATCATTTGATAAAATAAAAGATTTACTATGCTCAAAACCAATTCTTAAAATATTAGACCCAGAACAACCAATAAAAATATACACTGATGCCAGCATTAAAGAAGTGGGAGCTGTTTTAAAACAGGAAGATGAAAACGGAATAAATAAACCTGTAGCTTATTTCTCAAAAAAATTGACCCACACCCAAAAGAAAAAAAAGGCTATATATTTGGAATGCTTGGCAATTAAAGAAGCTCTAAAATATTGGCAACACTGGCTTATGAATAAAGATTTTACAGTATACACAGATCATAAGCCATTAGAAAATCTTAATATCAAATCTAGAACTGATGAAGAACTAGGCGATTTGACATATTACTTATCGCAATACAATTTTAAGATAAAATATAACCCAGGACAGTCAAATCAAGAAGCGGACTGTTTAAGTAGAAATCCAGTCTTGGAACCTAATGACAATACTGAAGATTTTTTGAAAGTTGTTAACTTAATAATAAACATACAAGATATAAAAAAAGACCAAGAAACAAATTTAAATATACAAGGCGGAAAATCAAAGTTTATACTGGAAAATAACATTTATTACAAAAAGAATAAAAGAAGGAAAAAAATTATACTATCAGAAGTATTTAGCAATACACTAATTAAAAATATTCACAATACTTATTGCCACATTGGGAGAACCCAAATGATAAATAAAATAACTCCTTTCTATACAGCAAAAAATATCATCACAAATATTAAGAAACTCGTTGATGAATGTGATATTTGTATAAAAAACAAATCAAGAAGGAATCCGAAATTTGGTTTGATGTCCCATTTAGGCCCAGCAACACGCCCTTTCGAAATTGTATCCATTGACACAATTGGAGGCTTTGGAGGATCAAGGTCTACAAAAAAATTCCTACATCTCTTGGTTGATCATTTTACACGATATGCATACATTTTGACATCAAAAAATCAAAACTCCAGTGATTTTATCAAGTTAATAGAAAAAGTGACACAGAGCAATAATATACACATGCTATTAACAGACCAATATCCTGGCATAAATTCCAAAGAATTTAAAGACTTCTTGAAAAAGAAAAATATAACAATGGTATTCACTGCTGTGGACGCGCCATTTTCAAATGGCTTTAATGAAAGGCTGAACCAAACTTTAGTAAATAGGATACGGTGTAAAATAAATGAAGAAAACAAGAAGACAGCATGGACAACTATAGCACAAAAATGTGTAGAAAAATATAACGAAACAGAACATACAGTCACAAAGTTTACCCCAAAATATCTTCTGGAAGGAGAGAAAATGGAGATTTTGCCACTGGAATTGAAATCAAGATGTACAGTAGAAGACCTGGAAAAAGACAGAAAATTAGCATTTGAAAATTCAATTAAATCTCACAACTATAATAAAAAAATATACGAGCTAAAAAGAAAAGAATATGAGTTTAAAGTAGGTGATAGAGTATATGTAGAAAATAGGAACCGGCTAAATAGGAAGAAACTGGATGAGTTAAGGATTGGTCCATATAAAATCCTAAGGAAGATTTCAAATTCAATCTATGAAATTGATACTGGATATAAGAAGGCAGAGTCAAACTTCTACCATGTTACAAAGTTAACTCCAGTGATGAAAAGCTCTTGATCGAACAACCATTGTGAAGTTGTTCTCTCCAAGGGTGGGAGATGTAAAGGATATCTTAACTATGCTACTGTTTATGCAGATAATATAGAATCTATGGAACTATTACCCGTCAGTGTGACATGAGTCCGAGCGAGGATAAAAAAGCGATCTTTAGAAAAACGTGGAAAATATTCTCCTGCTTTATTTTAAATACAAATAGAATATTATTTAAACTAGAAGTAAAGGCTTTAAATGTTGTTTTTTGTTATTTCAGGTAAGTTATTATGCCTGAAATATGTTAAATGTAGTAAAACTTTTGTATACTTAAGTATGACGTAAATAAAAGAATTTTTGTTATTTCAGAAAACGCAAATTTCGTCTTTATTTCACCTGAGCATTTACTATTATATAAATATAAACAAGATTTATAAATTAGTTCGCCAAAGAAGTTTCACTTCTGACATGGGTACTTTGTACGCACGCATGTTTTTTTTTTTTTTTGAATCACATATAACACATTATTTTACAATTAACAGTTAGTAAAAACGAACCATTACATCCGAATCTCGCAAGTCATAAACACAACATTTGTAAAGCGAGTTCTTAAAGAAACGCGTCCAATCGTGACTCTGTCCTTACTAAGTGCGTGGAAAAAGTAGTGACAGAAAATAGCTTTAATAATCGTGAATACATAGTCGGGGACGACATAGTCATCATGGCGGAGTCGATGGAGTACCTCAACACTATGCTCAGCGACCTCTCTGGTGCCTCTCAACGGGTGGGTCTTAAGATGAACATGGACAAGACGAAGATCATGTCTAACATCCATGTCACACCCGTACCGGTCGTTGTTGACAGCACCACCCTCGAACCTGGGGCAGGTGGTGCAGATGGGTAAATCCAACTTCGATAAAGAGGTCACTCGTAGAATCCAACTCGGCTGGGCAGCGTTCGGGAAACTGCGCCATATCTTCTCATCCGATATACCTCAGAGCCTGAAGTCGAAGATGTTCGAGCAGTGTGTGTTGCCAGTGATGACATACGGTGCCGAGACGTGGTCCTTTACTGTGAGCCTCGTGCGTAAGCTCAAAGTCGTTCAGCGAGCTATGGAGAGAGCTATGCTTGGTATTTCCCTGCGCGACAGAATTCGTAATGATGAAATCCGTAGGAGAACGAAAGTTACCGACATAGCTCTCAGAATTAGTAGGCTGAAGTGGCAATGGGCAGGCCACATCGTTCGTAGGACAGATAGCCGATGGGGTAGAAGAGTCCTCGAATGGAGACCACGTCTCGGCAAAAGGAGTGCAGGCCGCCTCCCTACCCGGTGGACTGATGACCTGAAGAAGACTGTGGGTGTCCAGTTTTGGACTTTCAAAGGCTGATTTGCCGGAATTACAGTCAGGTTTTCGTAAAGGACGTAGTACTGTCACTGCTTTGATTGATGTGACAGAAAATATATTATGTGCACAAGACAAAGGGATGTGTACCCTGCTTGTACTACTAGATTTTTCCCGGGCTTTCGATTCTTTAAATATAAATTTATTAATATCTAAGTTAAGCTATTATGGGTTTGACAATTCAGCATTACACTGGTTCAATAGTTATCTCCTTAATAGATACCAATATGTTAAGCTAAGTCGCAGTGATGGTTTACAAATGGTGTCAGACAAAAAGGAATGCTCTAGGGGCATTCCCCAGGGATCTTTGTTGGGTCCAATCCTCTACATTTTATACTCTGCTGATATGATATCACAAATTAAGCATTGTAGATACCATTTGTATGCGGATGACACTCAGCTGTATATTTCCTGTAAACCTGCCGAAATCGATGGTGCCATAGCTAAACTTAACGAGGATTTATCCAGGATTGCCACTTGGTCTAATAATAACTCACTGCTCCTAAATGCACATAAAACAAAATATCTGGTGTTTGGCAGTAAGCAACAGTTAGCCAATGTCAAACCGACACTGAATGTTTTGCTGATGGATGAACCCATAGAGCGTGTGTATGAAGCTAGAAACCTGGGTTTGTACATGGACTGTGACCTCCGCTATGAGAAACATGTCTCTAATTCAGTGAAAAGTTGCTTTTACAAATTAAAAGTTTTATACAAAATTAGGCCTTTTTTAAACGAAGAATTGCGTATTCAGCTAGTTGAGTCACTTGTATTATCCAAAATAAACTATATGGATATTGTTTATGGCCCTCGCCTTTTATCTAGAACACAAAATTTAATTCAGCGGTTACAGAATGCATGTGCTCGTTTTTGCTTCAATATTCCGTTTAGAACTCATGTGACCCCATATTTGAATAAATACTCAACAATCAAAATGAAGCATCGTAGAAAACTACACTTAGCATGTCTTCTTTTTGGAGTTATTAAACACAAAGTGCCAGGTTATCTGTACGACAAGATCACTTGGGCCTCAATCAATCAATCAATCAATAGTCTTTATTTGCATATAAATAAGGTACATAGCGGTCTTATATATTAATTACACATCCTCTTATTCTACCTTAAAGGCATGCAAATGTCATAAATTCTAATTTTTAGGCAATAAAGGCATTTTTTTCGCAATTGAACATAATACAATTCATAACGTTACTATAATCAATAATATGAATACTAAATCAATTTAATAAATGCAATCTATATGTAATAGTCAATTCAAATTTTTATGTCAATATATCTTAATTCTAAATAATCATTAATACAATAAAAACATTTATCTAAAATCCACGATGTCAACTTTTTTTTAAACTCGTTATATGTCAAGTGTTTTATTGAATCTGGTAATTTATTATACATTTTTATCGCCATAAAATAAGCGTTTTTTTTATAGATTTGCAGTGCACAATTAGGAATTAGCAACTTGTTTGGATATCTTATGGTTCTAGTGGAATAGTCTGACACTTTTTTAAAGTATTCTGGATATCGATGCACTAATAAGCAGATATCCCTAATGTACAATGAGGGCAAAGTTAATATTTTATATTTCTTAAATAGCGGCCGGCAACTGTCCATCCAGTGTGCATTACATATAGCGCGAATACATTTTTTTTTGAACTCTAAAAGCTTGTATTGCGTATGAAGAATTACCCCAAATAATCAAACCGTAACTCAGTACCGAGTCAGTCACAGGACATGTGGTCTTCGAGTGTGCGTGAAGCCTCTCACTATACAGCGACATAAAACAGCTGCTTTCAGAGGCTGTTTCCGCTACGCAGCTTCGAAATGCTGGAATAACATCCCTCCGCCGATTAGAAACCTGCAAACTGTTCATGCATTTAAAGTCAAACTTAAGGAACTTCTACACGTTCACCAGAAAAGTCAGGAAACTTACAAACATGACACAAGTGCTGTATAGGACTATAGACTGTATATGTACCCGCGGGCTTTCTGAAATATGTTTTTAGTCTTTATTTCTATCTGATTAGTAACTTTACGGATTCATTATTTAAATTAAATTAAAATATTAGAGATTTATGTAATGTTTTGAATTATTGTAGTTTGTTGATTATGACATTGTCATTGAGTAATGTCAGTGTCAACATCGGTGTCACAACACAGATAAAATTGGTCGATGCTATTTATTTTATTTTATTTTTATTTTTATTTCTTTTTTCCTTTTTCCAGTTTTAAAATATTTTTTTCATTTTTTCTTCAGTTTTTATGCAAGAATTGTATATTTATGTTGGCCTTTTTACTCCGTGTCGTCACCTGTTGGATGCTGCGGAAGATCAGCGTTGGTTGTTCTCGGATGCCAACATAATGCTGAGCAGTGTCCATTCGTTTTGTTTTGCACTTTCTTTTATATTTGATAATATTGTAATAGTGTGTAATAGATAATTGTGTGTGTAAACAGAACGATTAAATGATTATCTATCTATCTATCTATCTAAATGAGTGATGCGTGACATCAGGATGGTCGAGGAGTCTTCATTATTATTCCTTCTTGAAGATTTCAAGTAAAACACAGCAGTAAACTTCTTCGATTTATTCACAATTGAGGAGGTGTGATCGCTTCGACGGTTAAACAAGAATAATCCTTTCTACCGGCGTTCGCTCGCCTTTTTATAACAATGTTTGGTGGTGTGACAATAATAAATTTATGGAGGGTAAACTAAATTACAATTCTAAAAATCATTAAATGTTGCCAATTCAATAAACAAACAATTTTCGATCTATAAACTAACTAAAATAATTATTATCGACAACGTGTTTTTCATAAATACGCGGTGTCGCGCCGACATATATTATACCCAACTGGACTCCTGCAGATCATGTTGGGCCGAGTATCGCTAATTTCGTTAATTTGCTTCGAAGATTTGAAGAGGTCCACTACTTTGTTATGGATCCAATGAATAGAACCTAATCAAACTCCCATAAGATCCCCTGAAGTATATGCTTTCTAAAATAAAAATAAAAACATTGAAATTGGGATAAGGGCCTGAAGCGTGGAGTGCCTGGAGTGCCCAGAGTGGCCGAAATGCCCGGTGGGCCAGAAATGTCTAGATTGATCGGAAAACCTGGAGTGATCGGGGTGCCTGGAATGCCCGGAGTGCCCAGAGCCACCGAAGTGCCAAGAGTGACCGAAGTGCCCGGAGTGCCAGAATTGCCCAGAGTGACCAAAGTGCCCGGAGGGCCAGGAGTGCCCAGAGTGCCCGGAGGGTCGGGATTGCCCGGAGTGCCAAGAGTGACCGAAGTGCCCGGAGTGCCAGAATTGCCCAGAGTGACCAAAGTGCCCGGAGGGCCAGGAGTGCCCAGAGTGCCCGGAGGGTCGGGATTGCCCGGAGTGCCAGAATTGCCCAGAGTGACCAAAGTGCCCGGAGGGCCAGGAGTGCCCAGAGTGCCCGGAGGGTCGGGATTGCCCGGAGTGCCAAGAGTGACCGAAGTGCCCGGAGGGCCAGGAGTGCCCAGAGTGCCCGGAGGGTCCAGATTGCCCGGAGTGCCAAGAGTGACCGAAGTGCCCGGAGTACCAGAATTGCCCAGAGTGACAAAGGTGCCCGGAGGGCCAGGAGTGCCCAGAGTGCCCGGAGGGTCGGGATTGCCCGGAGTGCCAAGAGTGACCGAAGTGCCCGGAGTGCCAGAATTGCCCAGAGTGACCAAAGTGCCCGGAGGGCCAGGAGTGCCCAGAGTGCCCGGAGGGTCGGGATTGCCCGGAGTGCCAAGAGTGACCGAAGTGCCCGGAGTGCCAGAATTGCCCAGAGTGACCAAAGTGCCCGGAGGGCCAGGAGTGCCCAGAGTGCCCGGAGGGTCGGGATTGCCCGGAGTGCCAGAATTGCCCAGAGTGACCAAAGTGCCCGGAGGGCCAGGAGTGCCCAGAGTGCCCGGAGGGTCGGGATTGCCCGGAGTGCCAAGAGTGACCGAAGTGCCCGGAGGGCCAGGAGTGCCCAGAGTGCCCGGAGGGTCCAGATTGCCCGGAGTGCCAAGAGTGACCGAAGTGCCCGAAGTACCAGAATTGCCCAGAGTGACAAAGGTGCCCGGAGGGCCAGGAGTGCCCAGAGTGCCCGGAGGGTCGGGATTGCCCGGAGTGCCAAGAGTGACCGAAGTGCCCGGAGTGCCAGAATTGCCCAGAGTGACCAAAGTGCCCGGAGGGCCAGGAGTGCCAAGAGTGACCGAAGTGCCCGGAGTGCCAGAATTGCCCAGAGTGACGAAAGTGCCCGGAGTGCCAAGAGTGACCGAAGTGCCCGGAGTGCCATATTTGGCCAGAGTGACCAAAGTACCCGGAGGGCCAGGAGTGCCCAGAGTACTTGGAGTGTCCGGATTGCCCGGAGTGCCAGAATTGCTTACAGTGTAGAAGTGCCCGGAGTGCCAAAATTGCCCAGAGTGACGAAAGTGCCCGGAGGGCCAGGAGTGCCAAGAGTGACCGAAGTGCCCGGAGTGCCAGAATTGCCCAGAGTGACCAAAGTGCCCGGAGTGCCAAGAGTGACCGTAGTGCCCGGAGTGCCAGAATTGCCCAGAGTGACCAAAGTGCCCGGAGTGCCAAGAGTGACCAAGTGCCCGGAGTGCCAACATTGCCCAGTGTGACCGACGTGCCCAGAGTGACCAAAGTGAACAGAGGGCCAGGAGTGCCCAGAGTGCCGGGAGTGTCCGGAGTGCTCAAAGTGTCAACAGTGCCCGGAATGCCCAGAGTGACGGAAGTGCTCGTTGTGTCTGGAGGGTCCAGAGTGAGCGAAGTGCTCGGAGTGCCCGAATTGACCGGAGTGCTAGAAGTGTCCGGAGTGCCGGAGTGACCGGAGTGCCCAGAGTGCACAGAGTGACCGGATTGCCCGAGTACCCCGAGTGCTCAGAGTGCACAGAGTGACCGGATTTCCCGAGTGCCCGGGGTGCCCAGACTGACCGGGGAGCCCAGAGTAAGTGGATTGACCGGAATGAGCGGAGTGAATGGAAAGAGCGGAAGGATCGGAATGAGTGAAGTGAGTGGAGTGACCGGAGTGACCGGAGTGGACCGGACCAGAGGCTACATACTAGCTTTCATTTAATACCCTTATTGTTATGATTATATACCAGCCAGAGGTATCTGAATGATAAATTTAGATTTCTGTTCTGGGTCTGGGTGTTTGAGGGCCTTACGAATCCTAATAAAAAAAAAACATTGAAATCAGTTGGCGTGATATTGAGTTATTCGTCCATTTATCGCACACATCCTCAATGTAAAATTAAGACTTATAAGCTTTTCTTATGAATGCCATGGTCAGAAGTAATCTATAAAAAAACATCCAAATAGGTTCACCCATTCCGGAGCAATCAGGTAACAAATATAAAAAAATGCAGACGAATTGAGAACCTCCTCCTTTTTGAAAGTCGGTTAAAAAGGCTCTTAGGCCTAACCATAGATAGTAATTGCACTTGGAAAGACCATATCTTGAAGCTATGTACTAAAATAAATAAATTTGTATATCCATTATGGCGAATACCAAAAATATGCAATAAAACAAGTGCTCTTCAAGCTTATTATGCTTACATTGCGTCAAACCTTAGGTACGGAATATTAATTTGGGGGAACTCGGTTTCGCTAAATAAAGCATTTATAGCGCAAAAACGGTGCATACGCGCCTTATGCAATAAAAAGACGGAAGAGAGTTGCAAGCCGCTTTTTAAAGAGTTAAAATTACTTACTCTACCTAGTATGTACATATATGAAACATCAGTATTTGTTAAACGACATTCAAATTTATTTATTAAAAAGAAAGACATTATTGGTTCCAGAAGTAGACACCAGGACAAATTATGGTTACCACCTTGTAAATCAGTATTAAGATCTAAAAGTGTTTATCACATGTGTGTCAAAATATATAATAATCTTCCGGAAAATATTAAAGTATTACCAATTCATAAATTCAAAAAACAATTACATGCGTGGCTTGTTGGTAAATGCTTCTATAGTATCAAACAATACATAAATAACTATGAAAACAATATTTAATAATAATAATTCAATATATTAAATTTACATTTGACATGCATAACTGATAGTAAGACAATTAATTATAATGAACAATATTAATAATGTAATGTGATATATGTATGTAAATGTAATTATAATAATGATGTAATAAGAATAATAATATTAACATAAATTATAAAAATTAGTAACTAACCCTTACTAACACAAAATAATTTGCACACCAGTGATATGGTACATTGTGAGCTGTATTATGCAAAATATAAATTAAGATCCCATGTAACCACAATTTATGCAAATAAAAATTCATTCATTCATTCATTCATTCAAAGTATTTTATCTTTGAAAAAGTATTTGAAAGATACGTATCTTGTATCTTGTATTTCAGATACATTTGTCGAAAGTATTTTGTATCTGGTGTCTGAAATAGTTTATTCAAAAGTATCTCGCATTTTGTATTTTAAATACTTTTACAAGGTATCTTGTACATCTCTGGGTTTAGGCTTGAAGTACCCCTGCATCATCAGGGTTGAGGAGTTGAAGGTCAATTTTTTGTCCCATTAATTTGCTTAACAATCTCATTATATAACCGTAAACATCAAATGACTAAATTTTATAGTTCAAGCTAGCAGTACCCCTACATCATCAGGATTGAAGAGTAGAAGGTCAATTTTTTTATAGTAAATATTTGCTTAGTAATCGCATTCTATATTTTATCTAATTGGCCTTCCGCAGCTTAGTTTCTGCCGACTATCAGTAATTTCATTAATTTGCTCCAAAAAGTAAAAGATTTCCATTAAATTGTTATAGATCCTATGATCAAAACCTTATCAAACTCTTATCAGACTACCCCTGAAGTACATCCTTTCTAATAAAAAAAGAATCATCAAAATCGGTTGGCGTGACATTGAGTTATTCGTACATTTATCGCGCACATTGAAAATGCAAATTTAAGACTTATGCGTTTTTCTTATAGATGCCATTGTCAAAAGTGAACTAAAAATAAATGGGACCCCATGACACGCACTACCTTTCAAATAAAAAAAAATCTTCCAAATCGGTTCTCCCAGTCCGGAGAAATGAGGTAACAGATATACAAAAAAAAAATACAGACGAATTGATAACCTGCTCCTTTTTGGAAGTCGGTTAAAAATGTGAACGTCGCTCCAGAAGGAAAGTAGCACATAGAGTGATAAGAGTGGGACGTATAATTAGTGCCCAAACAGCTGTAAATGTGCGCCAAATAAAAAATTTATGCGTGTTGTAGTTTTTGAAATAAACGGAAAAAACGATTCCTGCTGGGGTAACGTTGTTCCAGCAGGAAAATTCTAAACGAAAGGTCGAAGAGTTAAAAATTGTATATGAGCAGAGAACTTATATTTGTGCAAATTTGTGCGCTAAAAATATAATTTGTGCGTCTTCAGGTTCTCGAGATATGGCGTTTCCTGCTGCGGTAACGTTTTGCAAAATCGCGTATCTAAAAGACTATTGACAAATAGCTCTTAATTTGTGCGTATTAGTAACAAAATTAGATTTTAAAAAATACTTATAGTTTTCGAGTAATCACGGTTTTTCAAAAATCCAAACAGTGTCATAGCTCCTAAATAAGAAAACATATAAGGTCACTGAAAACTGCATTCGGTCCGTCTTGGCGTGGTTAATTACTACAAAAAAAATCAAAAGTGCACATACGTGCGTTTTTGGATAATATGAATTAAATTCAAAAAACGACGTCCTACCTTTGAGGTCACCGTTCAAGAAACAGGCTCAACCTAAGATGTTTGGGTATTAACCAACAATTAGTGCGTTTAGTCAAATAATATGTAAGATAAATATCCAGTGAGAAATAATTCGCATTAAGCAAATATAAACAAAAAAACAAAACAGACACAAACGCTGGTTATACGACCAAATTCGAATGACTACAAAAAAGCGGGGGTTTCATATATACTAATAACCTTTCTTTCTTGAACGTATTATTGCGGGTACTGTCACGCTCAAACGTTTATTGGTGATTAATTATGATTAGTTCTTATTTAGGAGCTATGACACTGTTTGGATTTTTGAAAAAACCGTGATTAATCGAAAACTATAAGTATTTTTTAAAATCTAATTTTGTCACAAATACGCACAAATTAAGAGCTATTTGTACATGTTTATTCTACAGGCGCACAAACCATAGTCTTTTAGATACGCGATTTTGCAAAACGTTACCGCAGCAGGAAACGCCATATCTCGAGAATCTGAAGACGCACAAATTATATTTTTAGCGCACAAATTTGCACAAATATAAGCTCTCTGCTCATATGCAATTTTTAACTCTCACACCTTTCGTTTAGAATTTTCCTGCTGGAACAACGTTACCCCAGCAGGAATCGTTTTTTCCGTTTATCTCAAAAACTACAACACGCACAAAATTTTTATTTGGCGCACATTTACAGCAGATTGGGCACTAATTATACGTCCTACTCATATCACTCTACGTGCTACTTTCCTGCTGGAGCGACGTTCACTTAAAAATATACATGACGAATAGATAACCTCTTTCCTTTGGGAAGTCGGTTAAAAAAGATGGCGGTGCATGTTCATACATAGAAATAGAAGGACACGGCTAGCACGTGGCTTGCATCAATTTGCCTGCGCTCCGCGTTAAGTCTAAGGTCTAAGTTCGTCCAACATGATTGTATTGCAGGTTTCAGATTTTGATGAACGGGTATGCAAACGGGAACGAGAATTTCAACGAAGATGGACATGGAAACGGGAATGGAAACACAAACAGAAACGCAAACGTAAACGTGAACGGAAACGAGATGGAAGCGGAAACGTGAACGGAAACGGTAACGTAAACATAAAGGGTAACAGAAAAGAGAACGTGTAACAGAAAGTTGAACGTAATCTGTAACGTTATCCGCGTTATATTGAGGGTCCTCCAGCGATGCTCCGAGGGTGACCCAGGGGCATTCTAAGGGTGCTCCGAGGGTCCTCCACGGGTACTCCGAGGGTCCTCCAGGGGTGCTCATTGAGTGCTCCAAGGGTGCTGTAGAGGTGCTCGAAGGGTGCTCAGAGGGTGCTCCAGAGGTGCTCCGAGGATGCTCTAGGGGTACTCAGAGAGTCCTTCAGGGGTACGCTAGAGGTACTCCAGGGGTACTCTAGAGTGCTCCAAGGGTAACATATTTATTTATTTATTTAAAAGCAATCGCTTGTTGTGCTTACAGCAAAGCCAATGCGCACTACAAGCTAATATGATTAACAACAAATATATTTTGTTAGAGTAAAAACAATATAAAATTAGGCAAAACTGTATACAATTCTGACAGAACTGCAAAAATCTTTAAATAACATATGGAAAACATCGATATCCGGTTCCTGAGCAATCGAAATGTTGAGCAATCGTATAGCTCGAGTCGTGGGGGCATGCCGCGCCGTGAACGTGCGCGCCGGCGGCGTCGCGAACACGGCCCGCGGGCGCCGCTGAGCCAACCGCCCCGGGATAAACAGCGAGAGGCGAGACAAAGTGGTGGGATTATCAATTGTATTGTTTAAAAGTTGGTAATAATGTATCAATAAGGCAATCTTACGTCTAAAAGCCAATGTTTCGATACCAACCATACCTGCCACAAATAATGATGGATACATAAATGGATAGTAGCCATACGTTTTCTTATATAGGTAACGACCAAATTTCTTTTGTATTTTCTCAAGCATGAGTGTATATTTAAATTCATGGGGATCAAAAATTATTGAATTATATTCTAATTGACTTCGCACGAATGCGTTGTAAAGAGTAATTATTGTATTTCTTTCGCAAAACCGTGTACTTTGTCGTATAACAAAACCGAGGGATTTATATGATCGGTTACATAACTCGGAGATGTGTGTATTAAATGTCAATTCAGCGTCCAGACACAGACCCAAATCACGTACGTGCTTAACGCATGTTAGGGAGTTCCCGCTAATGTTATAATTGTAAGAAATCGGTGAACGGGATCGAGTAAAAGTAATAACTTTACATTTACATACATTAAACTCTAACTGATTTCGCTCACTCCATCTCACAACTTCATCGATATCTCTTTGCAACGACTCGCAGTCGACTACAGTTTCAACACCCAAGAAAAGCTTCAGATCGTCAGCGAACATCAAGCACTTCGCTGATCTGACGACATTCGGCAAGTCATTTAACATTATCAAAAATAGGGTCGGTCCAAGCGTGCTACCCTGACTGACACCAGAGCGCGTTACGTATGGATCAGATCGGAACCCAGAGAGATTTCGGCCATAGGTTTTACTCCCAAATTTAACAATTTTGGAGTAAAACCTATGGCCGAAATTTTTTTAACAGCAAGTCATTACTGACGCGATCAAAAGCCTTTTTAAAATCAAAATAAGCAGTATCCACCTGCTTTTTAAAGTCCATCTCTGTAACTGCATAATCTACGAAATTGATGTGATTTGTAACAGTAGATCTACCAGCCCTAAATCCATGCTGTACATCACTAAGCTGGGTGTTAATTTTGCTCGTGATATGCCTATTTAATATATACTCAAAGACTTTGCCGAATGCGGACAGGACAGCTATAGGCCTATAATTGTCAACCATCGACCGAGAGCCCTGCTTATGTATCGGAGTGACACGAGAAACTTTCCATTGGGATGGATATGTAGCTGTAGCCAGGGCTAAATTTAAAATGTATAACAACGGTTGCTCAAAGATATTAAGGCAGTCTTTTACTAAGAAGGGAGGTACACCATCAGGTCCTCTCGAAGAATGTGTCTTTAAACGCCGCACCGCATGTAACAAATCACAAGAATTAATAATATCTATTGCAATGCGGGAGGAGCACAGAGAGCTGGTCGCCTCTCGCTCGGCATCCGCGGTAGATAATAAAGGATTTTCTGATAGAAAAACTGACTGAAAATAATTAGCAAAAGCATTAGCGGCATCCCTGCCGTAAACAACATCACCGTTATATAGATATTCCAAATTAGAACGCCGTGTAGACTTTTGGTCACTTATAAATTTCCAAAAACTTCTCGGATTCTGATTAATATTAGTCTCTATTTGCTTTATATAGTAATTATAAGCTACTTTGATTAATTCCTTAACTCGTTGTCGGTAATATTTAAACATTTCTTTATTAAAATCCAACTGCCGTTCTTTAAATTTCTTAAGATGAAAGTATTTGCTCTTTATATTATTAATTATTTCTGACGTAAACCAAATAGGATAATCGTAGCGTAACTGAAGGTTAGGTCTATACTTTTTCAAAGGGACACAACTATTAAAACATTTATATAACGTGTTATAGAATTCTGCGAGGGCTAAGTTAACATCCCTGCATGCATATATCTCATCCCATTTTGTAGCAGAAATGGTTGCATATAACAAATGAAAATTGGCTTTACGAAAATTCCACTTACGATAATCACTATCGCGGTCCGGCGAACAGGCGCTAGGCACCGTGTCCACACGCCGCGCGGAACGCTCAAATGAAATGCTCACAGCTAGGGGTGGATGGTAAGGATCTGCAGCTACAATGGGATCTATGTCACCACTTATCTCGATCGACTCTTCGCTCAGATTGCTCAGCACCAGATCTAACATAGTACCATAAGCATTATTAATTTTGTTATGTTGCTTTAATGATATATGTGTCGCATCTATATTTTTTGTTCGATTTGCTGTGACTTGCGAAATCCACTATGCCACAGCTTAATGCAAACATCCTTAGCCCAGTACTCAGGAGACAGATATTTATCTACATGTTTTGTAGGCACAGTTAGTTTGAAAGATGCGTAATCACCGCGTGACTTTAAAGATTCAGCGGAGCAATCATCGCCCGGGCAGATAGTAGAGAGATGTCCCATCACTTGTTCAGCTGTAGTACCAACTTGCAAATAATATAGATGTAAGTACGATTCGCTCAGCCGCTGATAAAAAACTTGTAGTCGAACCCGGAACCGCCGTACCTCGAATAACGTTGGAAGGAGCCGCACGACGTGAGCGCCTTGATTTAACTTCGACCCATTCGCTATCGGAGTTTTTATACACTTGTTGCGCGTGAGTTGTTGACGCCGCGCAAACAAATCCCTGTTCGGACGTAAACAACTTGGTCGGAGTAGGAGGTGCGCTATGGCTCGATGACGTTCGGATTGCTTCGGCTGTTGCTACGACGTTATTGCCATCGGTTGTCTCCGGGTGCTTTCGGGAGGGCGATTGGTTGCGCACTCCTTTAGCCTTTCGAGCAGCCGTAGAGAGGGCCGACAATGCACGAATGTGAGCGCCTCGCATTGGTCGTTGATAGTTTTGCGTCGATAAACTACCTTCTGCTGCTTCGATATTGTTTTTATTAACCGAAGTACCACAATCTTCACTAGCACTGATTAACTTTTTGATTAGATCATTCTGATCTAAGACAATCTTCTCCAGCGATACAATTTTACTCTGAAGACCGAGCACAATGTTAACAAGATCACGAAGAGACGTTTCCACAGATTTGACCGACATTTCGATTTTTAATGATAAAAACAACACGGAGCGTTTAACGAATGTACTCCATCCGCGGGGAGCGCGGGGAGGGATGTCGGCACATATGTGTAACACGTGAGTACATATGTGTAACACGTCAGTACATATGTGTAACACGTCAGTCCATATGTGTAACACGTTGGCACATATGTGTAACACGTCAGTACATATGTGTAACACGTTGGCACATATGTTTAACACGTCAGTCCATATGTGTAACACGACAGTACATATGTGTAACACGTTGGCACATATGTGTAACACGTGAGTACATATGTGTAACACGTCAGTACATATGTGTAACACGTCAGTCCATATGTGTAACACGTTGGCACATATGTGTAACACGTCAGTACATATGTGTAACACGTCAGTACATATGTGTAACACGTTGGCACATATGTTTAACACGTCAGTCCATATGTGTAACACGTCAGTACATATGTGTAACACGTTGGCACATATGTGTAACACGTCAATACATATGTGTAACACGTTGGCACATATGTGTAAAACATCACTACATAAATGTAACACTTGGTACATATGTGCAACACGTCAGTACATATGTGTAACATGTCAGTACATATGTGTAACACGTCAGTACATATGTGTTACACGTCAGTACATATGTGTAACACGTGGTTACATATGTGTAACACGTGGGTACATATGTGTATCACATGTTGGTACATATATGTAACTCGTGCGTAAATTATGTGTGACCAGATTGCCTGGAGTGACCGGATTGTCTAGATTGACCGGAGTGTTCAGAGTGCACAGAGTGACCAGAGTGCCTATACAATATCATTAAAATAATAATCAAGTTTTGATATAATTAAAGTTATCTATGTTTGTTTGTTTCGTTATATTTCAGTAACTTATTTGAAGATCTCCATTCCATTGAGCGGTTGTACTTGTTCTACAACGCACTGACCCACGTACTGTACTGACGCGCGTACCTCACCACAAAACGTTTGAAATGTTCGTTTTAATCATTATTTTGTTAGAAATCAATAGGACTAGTAAGTAACAATTTCAATAAATAAAATCATTCCATATAATTATATATTATTCATCACGATTTTTTTTTTTTGAAGTGAAACTTCTTTACGCGCATGAGGGTAAAATTTTTACAGATGAAACGTCACGCCGGTATGCAACGGAAGTGTCGGAAAAGAGAGAGAGAGTGATCGAGACCGATTGAGAGAGAGTAAGACAGGGCGAACGTAGCATGAGCAACTAGCCGTGGAGTGAGAGTAGGGAGCAAGCGAGTGAGAAAGATTGAGAGAAAAAGTGAGACAGAGCGAACGTCGTATCACGCATAGTGCTATGGAGTGTGAGGTGGGAGAGAGCTATAGTGAGAAAGATTGAACAAGAGAGAGAGAGAATACGGGATATCGAGAAAGAATACACGCCCTATTGGTTGTGTATTCGTTTACTAGTTAATTACTAGCAGACCCGGCCACGCGTTGCTGTGGTTAAAGAAATGTTACTAACAAATTTTAAATTGTATTATTTCGTATTTGTAAGAAATAAATATACTACAATTATACCTATAAATTAAGATATAAACTATCCTATCTTTCAAGTTGGATCAAAATGCACACGTTGTGTAAATTTGATTATAATCGGTTCAGAGGTTTAAGAGTCCATTGCGGACAAATAAAGTGACACGTAATTTATATATATTAAGATTAGAACTTTAGATGGCATTTCTGTCGCATAGCGTAATATTTTTATTTTAATGACAATTAAATTCCTAACCTATCTTCCTTTTTCCCTTCCTCTTAATCTTGGAAATTTAAAGTTTTAGATTTGTATAAATATAAACAAGATTTATAAATTAGTTCGCCAAAGAAGTTTCACTTCTGACATGACGTGTACTTTGTACGCACGCATGTTTTTTTTTTTTTTGAATCACATATAACACATTATTTTACAATTAACAGTTAGTAAAAACGAACCATTACATCCGAATCTCGCAAGTCATAAACACAACATTTGTAAAGCGAGTTCTTAAAGAAACGCGTCCAATCGTGACTCTGTCCTTACTAAGTGCGTGGAAAAAGTAGTGACAGAAAATAGCTTTAATAATCGTGAATACATAGTCGGGGACGACATAGTCATCATGGCGGAGTCGATGGAGCACCTCAACACTATGCTCAGCGACCTCTCTGGTGCCTCTCAACGGGTGGGTCTTAAGATGAACATGGACAATACGAAGATCATGTCTAACATCCATGTCACACCCGTACCGGTCGTTGTTGACAGCACCACCCTCGTACCTGGGGCAGGTGGTACAGATGGGTAAATCCAACTTCGATAAAGAGGTCACTCGTAGAATCCAACTCGGCTGGGCAGCGTTCGGGAAACTGCGCCATATCTTCTCATCCGATATACCTCAGAGCCTGAAGTCGAAGATGTTCGAGCAGTGTGTGTTGCCAGTGATGACATACGGTGCCGAGACGTGGTCCTTTACTGTGAGCCTCGTGCGTAAGCTCAAAGTCGTTCAGCGAGCTATGGAGAGAGCTATGCTTGGTATTTCCCTGCGCGACAGAATTCGTAATGATGAAATCCGTAGGAGAACGAAAGTTACCGACATAGCTCTCAGAATTAGTAGGCTGAAGTGGCAATGGGCAGGCCACATCGTTCGTAGGACAGATAACCGATGGGATAGAAGAGTCCTCGAATGGAGACCACGTCTCGGCAAAAGGAGTGCAGGCCGCCCCCCAACCCGGTGGACTGATGACCTGAAGAAGACTGTGGGTGTCCAGTTTTGGACTTTCAAAGGCTGATGGATGGATGGATTCGGGAATTATAAAAACAAAAAAATGTGTGCGTGTACTAGCGTACACTCGTAAGAAGTGAAACTTCTTTATGACGTTATTTTTCAAAAAATAATTTACTATATGCAACTTTACAGAAATTGGTTAAATAAAGTTAAACTAGATAAAGTTTAATAAAAGGCTTTTATTAAGCTTTATCTAATAATCTAATCTATAATAATCTATCTAATATCACGCGTGGTAGGGATAAGAAAAAGATGGCGCGTAACGGAAAAATGTTACACTATTTTTTTTTTTTCCAACCCCGATAAAGAAGTTTCACTTCAATAATTATCCAGATTAATAGAACCTTAAATTCTGTTCAAAATCTTCTTCCCGCTCAATCTCAAACGAAATTTATCCTAATTTGAAACAACATACCAACAATAGAAAACTAGCTCTCCTACGGAGACCTAAAGGCTGCAATTATTTTATTTTTTGAGAATATAATGGCTATTATTACTCTATTATGTCTAAAACGCTTGGATCGCCTCGCGAAACACACCCGCACGATGCACACCCTCGCAGCTACCTAACCCTTTATTTAATCGGCAGCGCCATTTTTTATAATAAGTCACCAAATTTCTTATCTTGACTCTTTTCTTCTGTTCTGTAGAGGTATGTTTGTTTGTTTGGTTGGTTGGTTGGTTGGTTGGTTGGTTGGTTGGTTGGTTGGTTGGTTGGTTGGTTGGTTGGTTGGTTGGTTGGTTGGTTGGTTGGTTGGTTGGTTGGTTGGTTGGTTGGTTGGTTGGTTGGTTGGTTGGTTGGTTGGTTGGTTGGTTGGTTGGTTGGTTGGTTGGTTGGTTGGTTGGTTGGTTGGTTGGTTGGTTGGTTGGTTGGTTGGTTGGTTGGTTGGTTGGTTGGTTGGTTGGTTGGTTGGTTGGTTGGTTGGTTGGTTGGTTGGTTGGTTGGTTGGTTGGTTGGTTGGTTGGTTGGTTGGTTGGTTGGTTGGTTGGTTGGTTGGTTGGTTGGTTGGTTGGTTGGTTGGTTGGTTGGTTGGTTGGTTGGTTGGTTGGTTGGTTGGTTGGTTGGTTGGTTGGTTGGCTGGCTGGCTGGCTGGCTGGCTGGCTGGCTGGCTGGCTGGCTGGCTGGCTGGCTGGCTGGCTGGCTGGCTGGCTGGCTGCCTGGCTGGCTGGCTGGCTGGCTGGCTGGCTGGCTGGCTGGCTGGCTGGCTGGCTGGTTGGCTGGCTGGCTGGTTGGTTGGTTGGTTGGTTGGTTGGTTTTTTTTTTTTTTTTTATTCCTAATCCGTTTTCTAAGCTTTGAGTCCTCGCTAAAATATACGGGCGGCTCATCGCTTTTTTGTTTTCCATATTTGTATTATGAGATGTTTCCATGTATATATATTTTTTTAATACTTATAGGTATAAATATATATATATATATATATATATATATAAAGATATTTACATTTTATATTCATTTTATACCTAACTTCTTACTCCGCGTCCTTATTGAACTCTTTGAGTGTCTGCACGATCGCCTTAGCATGGTTCTCAAAAGTTTTTGCACAATTATCATTTGATACAAGCTCTGAGATGTCATACGGATTTTCAATGTTCTCCATATTGCAAGTGGAAATGTGCGTGTAACGGGAGCTATGGTATTTTGGGCAATTTTCGAGCAGATGCTGAACTGTCTGTGTTGATGAGTCATCGCATGGGCAAAGGTCCGAGTTTTTTATTTTGAATCTACACAAGTATGAAAGGTGGTACCCATGGCCAGTTAAAATTTGCGTTACTTCGAATGAGGGACTTATTATATCAAACAGTTTGTGGATTGATTCTAAATTTTTACAGATATTCCTGGTGTGTTCACCTTGAGGGCCGGAGTCGAAGATTTGAGATGATTTAATTTTATTACTGTCTTTTAATTTTAGTTTTAAGTAGCTAATAGGAAACTCGGTGTATTCATAAGGTTTGGGTGATAACGCTGCTGCTTTGGCTGCTGCGTCCGCCTCCTCGTTGCCTTGCAAGCCAGCGTGTGCTTTGACCCAAATGAATACTATTTTGCCGTTGTTTTCGTTTATATGCTGTATCTTGCTGTGAATATTTGCTACCACTTTATTGTTACTGTCCTTGTTTCTTATTTCGTAAAGGCTGGAGAGAGAATCTGACAAGATGGCGAGGCTGTTAACATTGTTGTGGATGGCCCATGAGCAAGCGTTTTGAATGGCAAGCAGTTCCGCCTGGAAGACGGAACAGCTGCCGTGGAGCTTATATTTTTTAGACGTCTTGGTGCCATCAGATTTGTAGGCGACGAAGGCTGCGCCAACTTTGCTTTCACCATGTTTGCTCCCATCGGTATATATCATGGTGTAGTCTGAGGAACACAACTTATTGATTTCGGTTTGGTTAATCGCATACTCGAATTGGACAAATTTTCTCTCCGCGGGGTGTAGAAGTTCACTATTACGTGCGAGTTTTTCCAAGGTGATGTCGTTGGGAAGCAAAGGTGTTGTGCCGACGATTTTGGCCATTTCCAGCGCTGCTACTTCTTCGACTTTCAGATGAAGTGGTGTTAATCTAGCTAATGCGATTGCGGCAATAGCAGACACTGTCCTGAAAGCTTTAATGATTTGTAACGCGAAACCCCTTTGTAGTGATCTTAGCTGGTGTTTCACTACCTCATATCTAGTCGCGGAGCCCCACACACCGGCCGCGTAAGTGATTATGGGCTCTATAACCTGTTTATAGATTATTCGCACATTTTCAGGTTGCGCGCCCCAAGTCGGTCTAACATATTTGGCTAATTTTTTATAAATTTTGGATGCTTTATTTACTAAATATTTCACGTGGTTAATGAATTTCAAGTGTCTATCTAATGTGACTCCTAGGATTTTTATTTCATTTGTGAATTCAATTTCTGTGCCATTTAACTTAATTTTGATAGCTTTTGCCTTTGATGTGAAGGCAATTATTTGAGTTTTGCTGGGGCCAAAACTGAGCTTCACTTCGGATCCCCAATTAACTATCAGTTCTAGAGCTTTGTTTGCTATGAACTGTAGATCAGCTGGTTTTTTACTTTTCACAATGAGTAGGACATCATCAGCAAAGGCCTGCATGTGACATACCTCTGGGAGTTGGACTTCGAAAAGATCGTCGAGGATAAGATTCCAAAATAGGGGGCCACACACAGACCCTTGGATGCACCCTCTGCTCATACTCTTGCAAACGGTGGTGTCAGCGTAATTTAAGATTACCTTTCGGTCTTGTACGTAGTTCAAAATGATTTTATATAGGTTTTTGGGACATTTAATGTGTTTTAGCCGGTTGAATAATGCCGGCCACCAGGCGTTATCAAACGCGGCCTTGATATCTAGTGATATTGCGATAACTTGATTTTTACTGTTTTTGGCTTCATGAATTTTGTTTATTGCTTTGCTGAGGGCATCTACAGTCGATGTCTGCTCCTTAAAGCCGAACTGAAGGGGATTTGAGAAGTTTAATCTGTCGATGTGGTAAGTTAATCGTTTAGTTATAAGTTTTTCTAGAAGTTTGCCGAGGATATTTATTAGGCCAATTGGTCGGTAGGAGGCTGTGTCGGAATAATCTGTTTTATTCGGTTTAGGCAGAATGATTACATGCGCTATTTTCCACTCGGTTGGAAAGTACGACAATTGCAAGCATTTGTTCATTATTTTCGTGATTATGGCAATATAGTCCGTGGCGAAGGACAGACAAATGTCCGCAGTCAGGTGGTCGACGCCGGGTGCTTTTTTCGCGCTCATTGACTGAAGGCTACCCAGGACTTCATCATCGGTAAACAGTTTATCGTCCAATGTATCAGGAGCTATAGCCATTTGAGATCTCAGATGTTTTTGTTTGTCAGTTTGGTCTTGAACGTCATCCGGGTAGAACTTGTTCAGGAGAGACATGGCGGTTTCTATGGACGATGTTGTATGCGTTGATCCATTGCCGGCCCCTACTGTCATGCAAGGTTTCGGTTGGGGGGCGTCTTTCAGTAGACGGTTCGTCAAAGACCAAACATTCTCCTTTCCTTGCATGCAGCAGAATTGCCGGAAATGTTCTGTGGAAGTTTGCCTGATGCATTTGGCGTATTTCTTCTTCAATTCGTCTCTTTCGACTAGTATGTTTTGGATGGGCTTCCCAGAGCGTACTAGATCTTGTAGCCTGTGGTGTAGTCTTATGACTTCCTTCTTTAAGTTCTCTAGCTCAGTGTTCCACCATGGAATGTGGGTTCTAAATTCCTTTCTTCTACTGAACGTTATGTCGCATGCTCTCTGTATAGTTTTTGTGATGTTCACTACGTGTTGTTCGAGTTTCTGTTCGTTGAGTGAGTCGATGTTAGTGTCTGTAATTTTACTCTCCTCCACTATAATTCTCAAGTTATTTTTAAAGTCATCCCAGTTTGCGTCGTTGATGTTGTACTTGTACGTGGATTGCTTTTTCCTTTTGTTAAATTTAATGTCGCCTAGGTCAAGATCGTAATCGATAGCCTCATGCTGGCTTGAAGGGCATGCCTCGGTATTCACCCTCCAATTTAAAATTCTATTGGTTATTGTGTCCGAGTGCATAGTTAAATCTATAATAGAGCTCCGTTGGGTACCTTGCCATATTGTTGTGAAAGTTGGAGAATTACCGGAGTTAGCGAGAATTAGATCGTGCGTGACCATTAATGTGTGGACATCAGTGCCTCTTTTATTTGTTTTGCTAGAGCCCCACGCGGGATGCCACCCATTAAAGTCACCGCCGATGATTATGTGGGCCCTATCATTTGCTCTGAGGAACAGTTCTAATCTATTTAAGGTGTTACTGGCGTCCGTTCTAGACTCTACATATACTGATATAAAAAACAGATTTCGTCCTTTCGTAGCCAGCTGAATAATAGATAAGTTGGAGGATGAGTACTCGGACATGCCCAATGTAGCGGCTATACCTGATTTAACAATGATACACGCTTTAACGCGATCATCGTTATGGAATTGATGGACTTCGTATCCCATAATATTCTTGACATGGTTAAGTTTGCCAACATATGGCTCACTGACTAGACCGACATCATATTCTTTAGAAGTGAAATAGTTTAAGAATTCGTGATAGCACTTGTAACTTCTGTCGACGTTGCATTGGATGACGTGCAGTGGTTGCTATGCGCCATAATCGATTTTCCCTATGACCTTGTTCGTCATAGCGACCCTCACCGGGCAGATGTTTGAGGTAGCTGGATGATTCGTGTTGGAATTTGTGTTAAGCTTTTTGTTTTTGTTGCTACAGTTGCCGCAGTTCGCAACACCTGAGTTGTCTTTGGAGGGGCAATTTTCGAAGACGTGGCCCTCTACACCACACTGCGTACAAAGGGTTTCCTCCCTGTTGCAGTGTTTTCTCAGGTGTCCAAACTGCGAGCACTTGTAACACTGGAGTAATGGCACGAATTCTTCGACATGGACTTTTTGATGGTCAATATTTAGTCTGCCGAGTTCTATTATTTTCCTCCAGATGGGAGGCGAGGTCAGGATTACCGCATTATATAATTTATCGTTCCTATTGTTTCTATTGAATCTAAACTTGAGGTCGTCTGTACCCGGTCTCAATAGCCCCACTTCCGGATTCTGTTGGGTTATTAGTGTGGTTAATTCTTCAGCTGGAGTCTGCTTCGATATTCCTTTTAGGATTATCATAGGTCGGAGTTTTCTAGAGGGTTCTGCTCGTATCTCGGTAGATGTCTCGAGTCGTTTCAGTGTCTCGTCCCTCTGATCGACGGTGTCAAACTCTACTCTGAGCCTGTTTTTACCAACCGGCCGGATTCCGGCTGGCGCATAGGTCACTTTTTTAAAGCTGATGTTTTTTCTCCATTGTTCGGAGACCTGTTTCCTGTTATTGTCCTCGGAGCATGGGTAAACAATTATGGACGGTTTACTAGTGGGCTTCGTTACCGTAGTGGGGCTGGCTACCTTTGAAGAGGCAACCTGCGCATATGTAGGTGGTGCATTTTTCCCAGGCGGCGATAGGTGCAGTTTGGAAATCTCCGTTTTAATGGTGCTTACCACTGCAGCTTTAATGTTCGCAACTGAGTCGATTTGGTCAATGTGCGCGGCAATCTCCAGAGCCAGGACTTCTATTTGTTGCGCTGCGCTGATGGCGTGGTTTTTATTGTCAGCTGGAATGTACTTGCCGACATCCAGCAGCGTCATGATTTTTCGAGATATAAATCGCAACTCTAAAATCGCGAATATCTGCGAAAGTACTGGTCTGATTTTAGTTTAAGTGGTATCAAATGAAAGAGCTCTATGGAGCGCAACTATTAATCCGAGAATGACAGCGATCGATGTACCGACCGCGAAGAAATTAATAAATGAATTTTGGAAAATTAAAAAATATATAAAAAAATGAAATAATTAGAATTTGTCACCGAGAGTGGTATCAAACGATAGATATTAGCGAGGTGTTTACACTGTTAAAGAATCATCAAATTCGACCGACGGACGAGAGAGATACGATGTTTTCAATATTTGGTCGGTCGGTCGGTCGGTCGGTCGGTCGGTCGGTCGGTCGGTCGGTCGGTCGGTCGGTCGGTCGGTCGGTCGGTCGGTCGGTCGGTCGGTCGGTCGGTCGGTCGGTCGGTCGGTCGGTCGGTCGGTCGGTCGGTCGGTCGGTCGGTCGGTCGGTCGGTCGGTCGGTCGGTCGGTCGGTCGGTCGGTCGGTCGGTCGGTCGGTCGGTCGGTCGGTCGGTCGGTCGGTCGGTCGGTCGGTCGGTCGGTCGGTCGGTCGGTCGGTCGGTCGGTCGGTCGGTCGGTCGGTCGGTCGGTCGGTCGGTCGGTCGGTCGGTCGGTCGGTCGGTCGGTCGGTCGGTCGGTCGGTCGGTCGGTCGGTCGGTCGGTCGGTCGGTCGGTCGGTCGGTCGGTCGGTCGGTCGGTCGGTCGGTCGGTCGGTCGGTCGGTCGGTCGGTCGGTCGGTCGGTCGGTCGGTCGGTCGGTCGGTCGGTCGGTCGGTCGGTCGGTCGGTCGGTCGGTCGGTCGGTCGGTCGGTCGGTCGGTCGGTCGGTCGGTCGGTCGGTCGGTCGGTCGGTCGGTCGGTCGGTCGGTCGGTCGGTCGGTCGGTCGGTCGGTCGGTCGGTCGGTCGGTCGGTCGGTCGGTCGGTCGGTCGGTCGGTCGGTCGGTCGGTCGGTCGGTCGGTCGGTCGGTCGGTCGGTCGGTCGGTCGGTCGGTCGGTCGGTCGGTCGGTCGGTCGGTCGGTCGGTCGGTCGGTCGGTCGGTCGGTCGGTCGGTCGGTCGGTCGGTCGGTCGGTCGGTCGGTCGGTCGGTCGGTCGGTCGGTCGGTCGGTCGGTCGGTCGGTCGGTCGGTCGGTCGGTCGGTCGGTCGGTCGGTCGGTCGGTCGGTCGGTCGGTCGGTCGGTCGGTCGGTCGGTCGGTCGGTCGGTCGGTCGGTCGGTCGGTCGGTCGGTCGGTCGGTCGGTCGGTCGGTCGGTCGGTCGGTCGGTCGGTCGGTCGGTCGGTCGGTCGGTCGGTCGGTCGGTCGGTCGGTCGGTCGGTCGGTCGGTCGGTCGGTCGGTCGGTCGGTCGGTCGGTCGGTCGGTCGGTCGGTCGGTCGGTCGGTCGGTCGGTCGGTCGGTCGGTCGGTCGGTCGGTCGGTCGGTCGGTCGGTCGGTCGGTCGGTCGGTCGGTCGGTCGGTCGGTCGGTCGGTCGGTCGGTCGGTCGGTCGGTCGGTCGGTCGGTCGGTCGGTCGGTCGGTCGGTCGGTCGGTCGGTCGGTCGGTCGGTCGGTCGGTCGGTCGGTCGGTCGGTCGGTCGGTCGGTCGGTCGGTCGGTCGGTCGGTCGGTCGGTCGGTCGGTCGGTCGGTCGGTCGGTCGGTCGGTCGGTCGGTCGGTCGGTCGGTCGGTCGGTCGGTCGGTCGGTCGGTCGGTCGGTCGGTCGGTCGGTCGGTCGGTCGGTCGGTCGGTCGGTAGGTTAGGTTAGGTTAGGTTAGGTTAGGTTAGGTTAGGTTAGGTTAGGTTAGGTTAGGTTAGGTTAGGTTAGGTTAGGTTAGGTTAGGTTAGGTTAGGTTAGGTTAGGTTAGGTTAGGTTAGGTTAGGTTAGGTTAGGTTAGGTTAGGTTAGGTTAGGTTAGGTTAGGTTAGGTTAGGTTAGGTTAGGTTAGGTTAGGTTAGGTTAGGTTAGGTTAGGTTAGGTTAGGTTAGGTTAGGTTAGGTTAGGTTAGGTTAGGTTAGGTTAGGTTAGGTTAGGTTAGGTTAGGTTAGGTTAGGTTAGGTTAGGTTAGGTTAGGTTAGGTTAGGTTAGGTTAGGTTAGGTTAGGTTAGGTTAGGTTAGGTTAGGTTAGGTTAGGTTAGGTTAGGTTAGGTTAGGTTAGGTTAGGTTAGGTTAGGTTAGGTTAGGTTAGGTTAGGTTAGGTTAGGTTAGGTTAGGTTAGGTTAGGTTAGGTTAGGTTAGGTTAGGTTAGGTTAGGTTAGGTTAGGTTAGGTTAGGTTAGGTTAGGTTAGGTTAGGTTAGGTTAGGTTAGGTTAGGTTAGGTTAGGTTAGGTTAGGTTAGGTTAGGTTAGGTTAGGTTAGGTTAGGTTAGGTTAGGTTAGGTTAGGTTAGGTTAGGTTAGGTTAGGTTAGGTTAGGTTAGGTTAGGTTAGGTTAGGTTAGGTTAGGTTAGGTTAGGTTAGGTTAGGTTAGGTTAGGTTAGGTTAGGTTAGGTTAGGTTAGGTTAGGTTAGGTTAGGTTAGGTTAGGTTAGGTTAGGTTAGGTTAGGTTAGGTTAGGTTAGGTTAGGTTAGGTTAGGTTAGGTTAGGTTAGGTTAGGTTAGGTTAGGTTAGGTTAGGTTAGGTTAGGTTAGGTTAGGTTAGGTTAGGTTAGGTTAGGTTAGGTTAGGTTAGGTTAGGTTAGGTTAGGTTAGGTTAGGTTAGGTTAGGTTAGGTTAGGTTAGGTTAGGTTAGGTTAGGTTAGGTTAGGTTAGGTTAGGTTAGGTTAGGTTAGGTTAGGTTAGGTTAGGTTAGGTTAGGTTAGGTTAGGTTAGGTTAGGTTAGGTTAGGTTAGGTTAGGTTAGGTTAGGTTAGGTTAGGTTAGGTTAGGTTAGGTTAGGTTAGGTTAGGTTAGGTTAGGTTAGGTTAGGTTAGGTTAGGTTAGGTTAGGTTAGGTTAGGTTAGGTTAGGTTAGGTTAGGTTAGGTTAGGTTAGGTTAGGTTAGGTTAGGTTAGGTTAGGTTAGGTTAGGTTAGGTTAGGTTAGGTTAGGTTAGGTTAGGTTAGGTTAGGTTAGGTTAGGTTAGGTTAGGTTAGGTTAGGTTAGGTTAGGTTAGGTTAGGTTAGGTTAGGTTAGGTTAGGTTAGGTTAGGTTAGGTTAGGTTAGGTTAGGTTAGGTTAGGTTAGGTTAGGTTAGGTTAGGTTAGGTTAGGTTAGGTTAGGTTAGGTTAGGTTAGGTTAGGTTAGGTTAGGTTAGGTTAGGTTAGGTTAGGTTAGGTTAGGTTAGGTTAGGTTAGGTTAGGTTAGGTTAGGTTAGGTTAGGTTAGGTTAGGTTAGGTTAGGTTAGGTTAGGTTAGGTTAGGTTAGGTTAGGTTAGGTTAGGTTAGGTTAGGTTAGGTTAGGTTAGGTTAGGTTAGGTTAGGTTAGGTTAGGTTAGGTTAGGTTAGGTTAGGTTAGGTTAGGTTAGGTTAGGTTAGGTTAGGTTAGGTTAGGTTAGGTTAGGTTAGGTTAGGTTAGGTTAGGTTAGGTTAGGTTAGGTTAGGTTAGGTTAGGTTAGGTTAGGTTAGGTTAGGTTAGGTTAGGTTAGGTTAGGTTAGGTTAGGTTAGGTTAGGTTAGGTTAGGTTAGGTTAGGTTAGGTTAGGTTAGGTTAGGTTAGGTTAGGTTAGGTTAGGTTAGGTTAGGTTAGGTTAGGTTAGGTTAGGTTAGGTTAGGTTAGGTTAGGTTAGGTTAGGTTAGGTTAGGTTAGGTTAGGTTAGGTTAGGTTAGGTTAGGTTAGGTTAGGTTAGGTTAGGTTAGGTTAGGTTAGGTTAGGTTAGGTTAGGTTAGGTTAGGTTAGGTTAGGTTAGGTTAGGTTAGGTTAGGTTAGGTTAGGTTAGGTTAGGTTAGGTTAGGTTAGGTTAGGTTAGGTTAGGTTAGGTTAGGTTAGGTTAGGTTAGGTTAGGTTAGGTTAGGTTAGGTTAGGTTAGGTTAGGTTAGGTTAGGTTAGGTTAGGTTAGGTTAGGTTAGGTTAGGTTAGGTTAGGTTAGGTTAGGTTAGGTTAGGTTAGGTTAGGTTAGGTTAGGTTAGGTTAGGTTAGGTTAGGTTAGGTTAGGTTAGGTTAGGTTAGGTTAGGTTAGGTTAGGTTAGGTTAGGTTAGGTTAGGTTAGGTTAGGTTAGGTTAGGTTAGGTTAGGTTAGGTTAGGTTAGGTTAGGTTAGGTTAGGTTAGGTTAGGTTAGGTTAGGTTAGGTTAGGTTAGGTTAGGTTAGGTTAGGTTAGGTTAGGTTAGGTTAGGTTAGGTTAGGTTAGGTTAGGTTAGGTTAGGTTAGGTTAGGTTAGGTTAGGTTAGGTTAGGTTAGGTTAGGTTAGGTTAGGTTAGGTTAGGTTAGGTTAGGTTAGGTTAGGTTAGGTTAGGTTAGGTTAGGTTAGGTTAGGTTAGGTTAGGTTAGGTTAGGTTAGGTTAGGTTAGGTTAGGTTAGGTTAGGTTAGGTTAGGTTAGGTTAGGTTAGGTTAGGTTAGGTTAGGTTAGGTTAGGTTAGGTTAGGTTAGGTTAGGTTAGGTTAGGTTAGGTTAGGTTAGGTTAGGTTAGGTTAGGTTAGGTTAGGTTAGGTTAGGTTAGGTTAGGTTAGGTTAGGTTAGGTTAGGTTAGGTTAGGTTAGGTTAGGTTAGGTTAGGTTAGGTTAGGTTAGGTTAGGTTAGGTTAGGTTAGGTTAGGTTAGGTTAGGTTAGGTTAGGTTAGGTTAGGTTAGGTTAGGTTAGGTTAGGTTAGGTTAGGTTAGGTTAGGTTAGGTTAGGTTAGGTTAGGTTAGGTTAGGTTAGGTTAGGTTAGGTTAGGTTAGGTTAGGTTAGGTTAGGTTAGGTTAGGTTAGGTTAGGTTAGGTTAGGTTAGGTTAGGTTAGGTTAGGTTAGGTTAGGTTAGGTTAGGTTAGGTTAGGTTAGGTTAGGTTAGGTTAGGTTAGGTTAGGTTAGGTTAGGTTAGGTTAGGTTAGGTTAGGTTAGGTTAGGTTAGGTTAGGTTAGGTTAGGTTAGGTTAGGTTAGGTTAGGTTAGGTTAGGTTAGGTTAGGTTAGGTTAGGTTAGGTTAGGTTAGGTTAGGTTAGGTTAGGTTAGGTTAGGTTAGGTTAGGTTAGGTTAGGTTAGGTTAGGTTAGGTTAGGTTAGGTTAGGTTAGGTTAGGTTAGGTTAGGTTAGGTTAGGTTAGGTTAGGTTAGGTTAGGTTAGGTTAGGTTAGGTTAGGTTAGGTTAGGTTAGGTTAGGTTAGGTTAGGTTAGGTTAGGTTAGGTTAGGTTAGGTTAGGTTAGGTTAGGTTAGGTTAGGTTAGGTTAGGTTAGGTTAGGTTAGGTTAGGTTAGGTTAGGTTAGGTTAGGTTAGGTTAGGTTAGGTTAGGTTAGGTTAGGTTAGGTTAGGTTAGGTTAGGTTAGGTTAGGTTAGGTTAGGTTAGGTTAGGTTAGGTTAGGTTAGGTTAGGTTAGGTTAGGTTAGGTTAGGTTAGGTTAGGTTAGGTTAGGTTAGGTTAGGTTAGGTTAGGTTAGGTTAGGTTAGGTTAGGTTAGGTTAGGTTAGGTTAGGTTAGGTTAGGTTAGGTTAGGTTAGGTTAGGTTAGGTTAGGTTAGGTTAGGTTAGGTTAGGTTAGGTTAGGTTAGGTTAGGTTAGGTTAGGTTAGGTTAGGTTAGGTTAGGTTAGGTTAGGTTAGGTTAGGTTAGGTTAGGTTAGGTTAGGTTAGGTTAGG
>CATIWX010000073.1:45000-52500 GCA_949699795.1 Spicauda simplicius
TAACCTAACCTAACCTAACCTAACCTAACCTAACCTAACCTAACCTAACCTAACCTAACCTAACCTAACCTAACCTAACCTAACCTAACCTAACCTAACCTAACCTAACCTAACCTAACCTAACCTAACCTAACCTAACCTAACCTAACCTAACCTAACCTAACCTAACCTAACCTAACCTAACCTAACCTAACCTAACCTAACCTAACCTAACCTAACCTAACCTAACCTAACCTAACCTAACCTAACCTAACCTAACCTAACCTAACCTAACCTAACCTAACCTAACCTAACCTAACCTAACCTAACCTAACCTAACCTAACCTAACCTAACCTAACCTAACCTAACCTAACCTAACCTAACCTAACCTAACCTAACCTAACCTAACCTAACCTAACCTAACCTAACCTAACCTAACCTAACCTAACCTAACCTAACCTAACCTAACCTAACCTAACCTAACCTAACCTAACCTAACCTAACCTAACCTAACCTAACCTAACCTAACCTAACCTAACCTAACCTAACCTAACCTAACCTAACCTAACCTAACCTAACCTAACCTAACCTAACCTAACCTAACCTAACCTAACCTAACCTAACCTAACCTAACCTAACCTAACCTAACCTAACCTAACCTAACCTAACCTAACCTAACCTAACCTAACCTAACCTAACCTAACCTAACCTAACCTAACCTAACCTAACCTAACCTAACCTAACCTAACCTAACCTAACCTAACCTAACCTAACCTAACCTAACCTAACCTAACCTAACCTAACCTAACCTAACCTAACCTAACCTAACCTAACCTAACCTAACCTAACCTAACCTAACCTAACCTAACCTAACCTAACCTAACCTAACCTAACCTAACCTAACCTAACCTAACCTAACCTAACCTAACCTAACCTAACCTAACCTAACCTAACCTAACCTAACCTAACCTAACCTAACCTAACCTAACCTAACCTAACCTAACCTAACCTAACCTAACCTAACCTAACCTAACCTAACCTAACCTAACCTAACCTAACCTAACCTAACCTAACCTAACCTAACCTAACCTAACCTAACCTAACCTAACCTAACCTAACCTAACCTAACCTAACCTAACCTAACCTAACCTAACCTAACCTAACCTAACCTAACCTAACCTAACCTAACCTAACCTAACCTAACCTAACCTAACCTAACCTAACCTAACCTAACCTAACCTAACCTAACCTAACCTAACCTAACCTAACCTAACCTAACCTAACCTAACCTAACCTAACCTAACCTAACCTAACCTAACCTAACCTAACCTAACCTAACCTAACCTAACCTAACCTAACCTAACCTAACCTAACCTAACCTAACCTAACCTAACCTAACCTAACCTAACCTAACCTAACCTAACCTAACCTAACCTAACCTAACCTAACCTAACCTAACCTAACCTAACCTAACCTAACCTAACCTAACCTAACCTAACCTAACCTAACCTAACCTAACCTAACCTAACCTAACCTAACCTAACCTAACCTAACCTAACCTAACCTAACCTAACCTAACCTAACCTAACCTAACCTAACCTAACCTAACCTAACCTAACCTAACCTAACCTAACCTAACCTAACCTAACCTAACCTAACCTAACCTAACCTAACCTAACCTAACCTAACCTAACCTAACCTAACCTAACCTAACCTAACCTAACCTAACCTAACCTAACCTAACCTAACCTAACCTAACCTAACCTAACCTAACCTAACCTAACCTAACCTAACCTAACCTAACCTAACCTAACCTAACCTAACCTAACCTAACCTAACCTAACCTAACCTAACCTAACCTAACCTAACCTAACCTAACCTAACCTAACCTAACCTAACCTAACCTAACCTAACCTAACCTAACCTAACCTAACCTAACCTAACCTAACCTAACCTAACCTAACCTAACCTAACCTAACCTAACCTAACCTAACCTAACCTAACCTAACCTAACCTAACCTAACCTAACCTAACCTAACCTAACCTAACCTAACCTAACCTAACCTAACCTAACCTAACCTAACCTAACCTAACCTAACCTAACCTAACCTAACCTAACCTAACCTAACCTAACCTAACCTAACCTAACCTAACCTAACCTAACCTAACCTAACCTAACCTAACCTAACCTAACCTAACCTAACCTAACCTAACCTAACCTAACCTAACCTAACCTAACCTAACCTAACCTAACCTAACCTAACCTAACCTAACCTAACCTAACCTAACCTAACCTAACCTAACCTAACCTAACCTAACCTAACCTAACCTAACCTAACCTAACCTAACCTAACCTAACCTAACCTAACCTAACCTAACCTAACCTAACCTAACCTAACCTAACCTAACCTAACCTAACCTAACCTAACCTAACCTAACCTAACCTAACCTAACCTAACCTAACCTAACCTAACCTAACCTAACCTAACCTAACCTAACCTAACCTAACCTAACCTAACCTAACCTAACCTAACCTAACCTAACCTAACCTAACCTAACCTAACCTAACCTAACCTAACCTAACCTAACCTAACCTAACCTAACCTAACCTAACCTAACCTAACCTAACCTAACCTAACCTAACCTAACCTAACCTAACCTAACCTAACCTAACCTAACCTAACCTAACCTAACCTAACCTAACCTAACCTAACCTAACCTAACCTAACCTAACCTAACCTAACCTAACCTAACCTAACCTAACCTAACCTAACCTAACCTAACCTAACCTAACCTAACCTAACCTAACCTAACCTAACCTAACCTAACCTAACCTAACCTAACCTAACCTAACCTAACCTAACCTAACCTAACCTAACCTAACCTAACCTAACCTAACCTAACCTAACCTAACCTAACCTAACCTAACCTAACCTAACCTAACCTAACCTAACCTAACCTAACCTAACCTAACCTAACCTAACCTAACCTAACCTAACCTAACCTAACCTAACCTAACCTAACCTAACCTAACCTAACCTAACCTAACCTAACCTAACCTAACCTAACCTAACCTAACCTAACCTAACCTAACCTAACCTAACCTAACCTAACCTAACCTAACCTAACCTAACCTAACCTAACCTAACCTAACCTAACCTAACCTAACCTAACCTAACCTAACCTAACCTAACCTAACCTAACCTAACCTAACCTAACCTAACCTAACCTAACCTAACCTAACCTAACCTAACCTAACCTAACCTAACCTAACCTAACCTAACCTAACCTAACCTAACCTAACCTAACCTAACCTAACCTAACCTAACCTAACCTAACCTAACCTAACCTAACCTAACCTAACCTAACCTAACCTAACCTAACCTAACCTAACCTAACCTAACCTAACCTAACCTAACCTAACCTAACCTAACCTAACCTAACCTAACCTAACCTAACCTAACCTAACCTAACCTAACCTAACCTAACCTAACCTAACCTAACCTAACCTAACCTAACCTAACCTAACCTAACCTAACCTAACCTAACCTAACCTAACCTAACCTAACCTAACCTAACCTAACCTAACCTAACCTAACCTAACCTAACCTAACCTAACCTAACCTAACCTAACCTAACCTAACCTAACCTAACCTAACCTAACCTAACCTAACCTAACCTAACCTAACCTAACCTAACCTAACCTAACCTAACCTAACCTAACCTAACCTAACCTAACCTAACCTAACCTAACCTAACCTAACCTAACCTAACCTAACCTAACCTAACCTAACCTAACCTAACCTAACCTAACCTAACCTAACCTAACCTAACCTAACCTAACCTAACCTAACCTAACCTAACCTAACCTAACCTAACCTAACCTAACCTAACCTAACCTAACCTAACCTAACCTAACCTAACCTAACCTAACCTAACCTAACCTAACCTAACCTAACCTAACCTAACCTAACCTAACCTAACCTAACCTAACCTAACCTAACCTAACCTAACCTAACCTAACCTAACCTAACCTAACCTAACCTAACCTAACCTAACCTAACCTAACCTAACCTAACCTAACCTAACCTAACCTAACCTAACCTAACCTAACCTAACCTAACCTAACCTAACCTAACCTAACCTAACCTAACCTAACCTAACCTAACCTAACCTAACCTAACCTAACCTAACCTAACCTAACCTAACCTAACCTAACCTAACCTAACCTAACCTAACCTAACCTAACCTAACCTAACCTAACCTAACCTAACCTAACCTAACCTAACCTAACCTAACCTAACCTAACCTAACCTAACCTAACCTAACCTAACCTAACCTAACCTAACCTAACCTAACCTAACCTAACCTAACCTAACCTAACCTAACCTAACCTAACCTAACCTAACCTAACCTAACCTAACCTAACCTAACCTAACCTAACCTAACCTAACCTAACCTAACCTAACCTAACCTAACCTAACCTAACCTAACCTAACCTAACCTAACCTAACCTAACCTAACCTAACCTAACCTAACCTAACCTAACCTAACCTAACCTAACCTAACCTAACCTAACCTAACCTAACCTAACCTAACCTAACCTAACCTAACCTAACCTAACCTAACCTAACCTAACCTAACCTAACCTAACCTAACCTAACCTAACCTAACCTAACCTAACCTAACCTAACCTAACCTAACCTAACCTAACCTAACCTAACCTAACCTAACCTAACCTAACCTAACCTAACCTAACCTAACCTAACCTAACCTAACCTAACCTAACCTAACCTAACCTAACCTAACCTAACCTAACCTAACCTAACCTAACCTAACCTAACCTAACCTAACCTAACCTAACCTAACCTAACCTAACCTAACCTAACCTAACCTAACCTAACCTAACCTAACCTAACCTAACCTAACCTAACCTAACCTAACCTAACCTAACCTAACCTAACCTAACCTAACCTAACCTAACCTAACCTAACCTAACCTAACCTAACCTAACCTAACCTAACCTAACCTAACCTAACCTAACCTAACCTAACCTAACCTAACCTAACCTAACCTAACCTAACCTAACCTAACCTAACCTAACCTAACCTAACCTAACCTAACCTAACCTAACCTAACCTAACCTAACCTAACCTAACCTAACCTAACCTAACCTAACCTAACCTAACCTAACCTAACCTAACCTAACCTAACCTAACCTAACCTAACCTAACCTAACCTAACCTAACCTAACCTAACCTAACCTAACCTAACCTAACCTAACCTAACCTAACCTAACCTAACCTAACCTAACCTAACCTAACCTAACCTAACCTAACCTAACCTAACCTAACCTAACCTAACCTAACCTAACCTAACCTAACCTAACCTAACCTAACCTAACCTAACCTAACCTAACCTAACCTAACCTAACCTAACCTAACCTAACCTAACCATAATTTCATAAAATTAAATCACCTATTACTCGGTCGTCTGTTGTTCGATTCGAGTGATTCTTTCACCTACTTATACGTCTCCCGAACCCCTATCCATCAATACCACACTCGGTTACAATATTTTAATATTTCATTTTTTTATATATTTTTAACTTTTCAAAATTTTCATTGTTAATATTTTCGCGGTCCGTGCACCGATCGCTGCCATTCTAGTTTCAATAGTTGCGTCTCGCAAATACCTTTCACCCCATACCACTTTTGTCCAAATCCACCCAGTAGTTTCCGAGATATTCACGATTTTCGTTTTTGAAAGCCCGCCCACCCGCCCTTTATCGATAACCGAGTTACGACAGTGAAAATTTGAACTCTGTAATAGGAATAGACACTTTTTCTGGCAATTTTTTCGTTCGAGTTTTTTAATAATCGTATAGCCTAACTTGGAAATGCCGCCGAAAATTGCACCTCCGGAGTTACCCGTCTCGGCTGTCGACATATTAGACCGCGACGGTTATGTCGACGCCATTCGCAGGTTGACTGCTTGTATCACCGCCGCTGTTAACGAGACGAAGAGCGTCACTGCGGTGAACAAGCGGTTGATTTGCGCTGCAGCGGAGGAGATTCGGAAGGCAACCAGGGTGCTTGATAACCTGGCAACGCCATCCGCCATTGCCCCTGTGTTGACTTCCGACGCTCCCACCCCTACTCTGGCCACTGAGGGCTTAAAGCAGGAAATCGTCGCCTGCGTGCGAGAGGAACTCAAAAAGTTCGCCAAGCGGACGCCTCGCACGCAGGACGCGCCTGCTCAACTCAGCGAGGGCCGCCCCTCGTACGCCCAGGCCGTAGCGACCACCAGCCGGCCGGGCGAGCGTTGCAATGGTCCCAAAGCCCTCCCCATCACCCGACCCGCCATTATTGTCACACCCAAGACCCCGGTGACCACCAGACAAGCGGCGGTAGAGGCTTGGAGGAAAAGCATCTCCTTCAAGGTGTCCGATTTCGCTCCGGCGCGCGTCCAGGCGGTGTCGAATAATAAACTTCGCATCGAATTCGACAATGACGCGCAACGGGCAGACACCTTGGAGAGACTTAGGGGTGCGCAGTATGTGTCCGCGGAGCCGGCCAGACGTCTAATGCCCATGGTGATCCTTAAGGGCATCACCAGAGACGTCTCCAGCGAAGAGCTGATTCCGGCATTGTGCAGACAGAATCGTGAACTCACGAATCTCGTAAAGGACGCCGACGACCTGCGCGTCCGATTCTTGAGAAATAATAAGAACCCGAGTCTGTACAATGCCGTGCTGCAAGCTAAGCCGGCTGTATGGCGGGAGATGGTTCGCATGGGCAAGGCATGTGTGGACCATCAGCGGGTGCATGTCGAGAACTTCACCCCTTTCGTTCAGTGCTTTAAGTGCCTTGCCTTCGGGCACACAAAGGCGAAATGTCAGACGGACGCGAAGCGCTGTGCTCACTGCGCGGGAGCACACACCGTCGAGGAGTGCCCCAACAAGTCGTCTGACAGCAAATGTCACCATTGCGCTGAGCGAAATGTGAAGTTCCGCACTACCGACAGCACCGCTCACGCTGCTACTTCACATGGTTGTCCCATTGTGCGAGCCATCAAAAAGAGGATTAGCAACCGCGTGGACTACGGGTCCAACTAGCTCTACGTAGGGACTGATTGTCATTCAGATATTGTCTAAATCAACTATTAATTGTTAAAGTGACATCAATCTATATTAATATGTATCATATATACCGCTCTTTCTACTTTTACTCTTCACAAACCTATCTCTTCGTTCGTCTCTTAGTTTCTCACATTCGGTTAAATGTATGGATCGGGGCCGTGACAAATCTCACCGTATCCAATAGCGATGTGACTAGGCACGGCCTCTTAATTCGCGCGCCGGGATCGTACATAATAAATATATAGATAGCATCCTTCGTTTCATCACCTCATATATTTCCCTCCGAGGCTTAAATAGAAATAGATGCTGTAGGAAAGTGTACTGATCGGGTCGTGTGGAACCGCACAGTATCAAATCGCAGTGCGGCCACACACGCCCC
>CATIWX010000073.1:55000-56824 GCA_949699795.1 Spicauda simplicius
ACCTAACCTAACCTAACCTAACCTAACCTAACCTAACCTAACCTAACCTAACCTAACCTAACCTAACCTAACCTAACCTAACCTAACCTAACCTAACCTAACCTAACCTAACCTAACCTAACCTAACCTAACCTAACCTAACCTAACCTAACCTAACCTAACCTAACCTAACCTAACCTAACCTAACCTAACCTAACCTAACCTAACCTAACCTAACCTAACCTAACCTAACCTAACCTAACCTAACCTAACCTAACCTAACCTAACCTAACCTAACCTAACCTAACCTAACCTAACCTAACCTAACCTAACCTAACCTAACCTAACCTAACCTAACCTAACCTAACCTAACCTAACCTAACCTAACCTAACCTAACCTAACCTAACCTAACCTAACCTAACCTAACCTAACCTAACCTAACCTAACCTAACCTAACCTAACCTAACCTAACCTAACCTAACCTAACCTAACCTAACCTAACCTAACCTAACCTAACCTAACCTAACCTAACCTAACCTAACCTAACCTAACCTAACCTAACCTAACCTAACCTAACCTAACCTAACCTAACCTAACCTAACCTAACCTAACCTAACCTAACCTAACCTAACCTAACCTAACCTAACCTAACCTAACCTAACCTAACCTAACCTAACCTAACCTAACCTAACCTAACCTAACCTAACCTAACCTAACCTAACCTAACCTAACCTAACCTAACCTAACCTAACCTAACCTAACCTAACCTAACCTAACCTAACCTAACCTAACCTAACCTAACCTAACCTAACCTAACCTAACCTAACCTAACCTAACCTAACCTAACCTAACCTAACCTAACCTAACCTAACCTAACCTAACCTAACCTAACCTAACCTAACCTAACCTAACCTAACCTAACCTAACCTAACCTAACCTAACCTAACCTAACCTAACCTAACCTAACCTAACCTAACCTAACCTAACCTAACCTAACCTAACCTAACCTAACCTAACCTAACCTAACCTAACCTAACCTAACCTAACCTAACCTAACCTAACCTAACCTAACCTAACCTAACCTAACCTAACCTAACCTAACCTAACCTAACCTAACCTAACCTAACCTAACCTAACCTAACCTAACCTAACCTAACCTAACCTAACCTAACCTAACCTAACCTAACCTAACCTAACCTAACCTAACCTAACCTAACCTAACCTAACCTAACCTAACCTAACCTAACCTAACCTAACCTAACCTAACCTAACCTAACCTAACCTAACCTAACCTAACCTAACCTAACCTAACCTAACCTAACCTAACCTAACCTAACCTAACCTAACCTAACCTAACCTAACCTAACCTAACCTAACCTAACCTAACCTAACCTAACCTAACCTAACCTAACCTAACCTAACCTAACCTAACCTAACCTAACCTAACCTAACCTAACCTAACCTAACCTAACCTAACCTAACCTAACCTAACCTAACCTAACCTAACCTAACCTAACCTAACCTAACCTAACCTAACCTAACCTAACCTAACCTAACCTAACCTAACCTAACCTCTAACCTAACCTAACCTAACCTAACCTAACCTAACCTAACCTAACCTAACCTAACCTAACCTAACCTAACCTAACCTAACCTAACCTAACCTAACCTAACCTAACCTAACCTAACCTAACCTAACCTAACCTAACCTAACCTAACCTAACCTAACCTAACCTAACCTAACCTAACCTAACCTAACCTAACCTAACCTAACCTAACCTAACCTAACCTAACCTAACCTAACCTAACCTAACCTAACCTAACCTAACCTAACCTAACCTAAC
>CATIWX010000074.1:0-53000 GCA_949699795.1 Spicauda simplicius
CCTTTGGAATCTATTGTTGTTATTATACATACCGAGTACTCCACCTGAATTTGAAGCCGAGGCGATCTCCTCGTCTTGCGCCGCCTGGATTGCGTCCTTGAGCGAACTGTAATTCCTCGCTGCAATAATGGTGCTTAACCTACGGTTTCGCAGCCCATCGGAGAATTTTTTAATTGCGTATTGTTCATTTAAAGGTTTCAAAACCTTATAGTTATCGGAATTCCCGTTGGCCTGTGAAACCGTCAACTGAACAAAAAGCTCCGATATTTCTTTACCATAGTCCTGTATACATAATTCGTTCTGTTTCATTGAAGCTAATTTAGATTGCAATGCCGTAGCAGATTTTTGGGGTAATAATACCTTTTTCATATCATGAACTAAACTATCTACATCAGAATAACTTGAACTTAATCGCAATTTAGCAGCTTGGGATAATCTACTCTTCAGTACAAAATTAATTAATTGCTTCTTACAATCTATTGCTGATAAGGTAGAACTATAGTACTCAATATTATCAATTAATTGCCTGGTGTTGGCCTCCTCATCAGTCATGAGTGGCAATAAATTTAAGGCAGTTTTTAAGTCAAAGGTAGACATTGTTATAGATTTACTAGATTTACACAATTCGATTACCTCAGTATAAATTTTCTGAAATCTCTCAATATATTTATAAATCAATTCCGTATCTTTATGTGATATTTTACCTTTGTTAATATCATCGGTTATTTGAGTTACATAATAAGAATATTGCATAAAAACATCATTTGCTTCACAAAGCTTTTTGTTTAATATATTCCCAGTCCTACGATCTGAACCAATTTTAATTAAATAAACTCTTATATCTTTTATATTATTACATAACTTTTCTAATTCCGAGGCCATAACTCACCATAATATAAACTTCGTATTCCTATATCTGTATACATTTTTATGTTTTATCACAATTGGAAGACACATATCAAATAGTAATTTTAAACTACATTATCTTATCATAATGTTCATCGTTTATGAATCATCGCGCTGCGTAGTAAGCGAAAGAGTTAGATGACATATCCATCGAAGTACGAAACAATAGATGCGAAACGAATTATGATATTTCTTCTTTTTTTTTTTGAGCTTTTATACCGCACTTTTTTTTTTTTTTTACACTGCACACTTGGATTAAACTGTAGCGTTGTATCGTCGTGGTCAAACTTCTTCCCCGTTGGTGGCCGATTTAGGAAGTCTGCGCAGGAACGAACGCCGAAGAGTATGGTGGTGTATCTGCTGGTCGATCCATTGAAGATGGCATTTTCTATAAATTCTGTATATGCCATATAATGTCGCCAACGCCATTAAGGTAAGTATCAATAATAGAATAACATTTGCAGCTCCCAAATGAGTCCTAATTTCTTCCACCGAAGCCTGGTTGTTTCCACCGGCAGCGTTTTGGGCTAGGATAACTTCTTCTTTAGACGTCGTAGTGCCCATTTTCACCAACTGTAGTTAATATGCACCAACTAACGAGCGCGCAACGCAGATTGAAAGAATCGACTAACATTGTTAAGCAGAATCCGAATATGGAAATGGAATTTTAAGCAAACCGAGCCGCTGCCACGCGCTTCGGCAGGGTCGCCATGTAAGGCGGGATATTTGATAGGTAATTAAACGCGTGAGTCTTGGATCAATACTGACTTTTATTAAAAGGAATACACATATTTATATGATTACAATAGGTAGGCTACATACACACTACAAGGTCCCGGGACAGCCGCCGGTGTGGGGGCCGACTCCACGGCTACCTGCGTCTCTGTGGTGGACTGTGGCTCTATGTGGTGCGGCGTCGACTCGGCAAGGGGTACCTGCTGGTCGGCCCGCAACTGTTGTCGTCGGCGAAATGCCTTACGCCGTTTGTTCCCCTTCCGTGTGCGGCGACGCCGCTCCGGGGGGGGAGCATTGGCGGGAGCCATCAGAGATGCACCAGCCGTGTCAGCATGCTCCTCCACTTGCCGCACTCGGTGTCCCATTATAGCTGCGGTGGGCGCTCGTCCTCTGGCAGGGGGGTCCTGAGGGACAGGAGCGTTCCTCCGAGCTGGTCGGTGAACGGGAGCGGGTGGTCTGAGAGGGACGTTCCGGGCGCGCGCCACCCTCCTTAGGAACGCACATCGCCTATCGTTCGCGTTGTGCGGCCCCTGGCAGTTAGCGCACTTACCCGGAGCGTCTCTTGGAAGGGGACAGTCCTGTGATGCGTGTCCCTCGGCACACCGGACACACCTGGAACGCCGGAAGCAGTTATGTGAGGAATGTCCGAATCCTTGGCACCTGTGGCATTGCGCCAAGCCGCCTCGGATTGTCCATGCCTCCACAACCACCCCCGGCATATAAAGTAACTCGCTTACCCTGTAGAGGCTCGCGAGCTGCTCCTTTTCCATGTGCTCCAGCTGCACCTGAAACACGCACCCGGGCCGCCCCATTTTTGGTGGGATGTGGTTCGCGGAGCGAGCCGGGAAGCCCAAGTCCCTGAACGCCCTTATGACCCTCTCGGGTTCGTGTCCCCCGGGAGCCCACGCACTGCCACCTTGACAGGGCGGGTCTCCCTTGGGGAAAAACAGAACCAGGATAGGTCCGGTTCTATCTCCGATAGGGCGGTCAGGTAGCGTTGGACCACCCTAAACTCTTCCACAGTTTGAGGGAGGAATCGAATCCCCCTACCATAGGGCCGCGCGTTGGGTGCATGGCCCAGTCGGGAGTGCAGCTCCTCAAAGTGCTGCACCCAATTGGGTATCCGCTCCGCTATAATGGGGGGATAGCCCTTTGGTCTGTCGTCGACTCGAGGTGGCCCTTGGGAGGGCCCACCGACGACGGGTGGGCGCGGCGCTGCAACAGCAGCCGCAGTGGGGGTTGGGGTAGGGGAGGCGCCTTGCGACGCCTGCGCTGGCAAAGCCGCGGCATACGATACGCCGGGCCTAACAAACTCACCTGTCGGTGCTGCTGGCGGGTTTGACCTGTCTCCGTCCGTGGGAACTAACACTGGTTCATACCGTCCGGAAGGAGAGGGTGGGGCTTGTACGGGAATGGACGTGGGGTGCTCCTCAGCTCGGGCGGAGGGCGACGCTTCCGACGCAAATCCCATATATGAGGACCTGTCGAGACCGGTCTCGACGGAAATTGCCCTCGAGGGCGGAATGGATGGGGAGGGGGATCGCGGGGGGGACCTATGCGCTATTACCTTGATGGCAGACACAGCCGCAACAGCCTCCATCCCTGCACCCTGCTCCTCCACGCTGTCTTCAAATTCTTCGGATGAAGACGTCCTTTGTGAGTCGGCTTCTATAGCCGGTACCTTCGCTGGTCTTTCTTGTGGCGAGTCGGAGAGCGAGACCCGACGTGGGATTTTACTTGCCCTCCGAGGCGGCGATGGTGGTGCCGCAGGTACCGGTATGTCAGCGGGAACGACTACTTCCGCTGACTCCTCCTCCTCTTCTTCAAAAAGGGCCGGCATGTCTCTGCCTGGCCCTGGTGGTGACCCTGTAGGTGAAGGGTCTCTGGCCTGCAACGATGCGTCCGTGCGGCCGCGGCCGCCGCGTCTTGCGGCTCTGCCCCTTCTGGGAGGACCCCTCCCTCGGTGGACCATGAACATGGTCTGCAGAGGACCCTCTATTGGGGGAGGTAATATGTTACGAGGCGCGAAAATGTCTCGCAACATTACGCGCCTACCCTCATCCCCTTCGGAGGGTACGTAGCCCGCGCCGGAAGACCGGCGCGTTCCCTCTTCACCTTCTTGCCGTCGCGCGGCCATCCCCACCGGGTTAATCACGCTTCTGTGAAGCCCAGCCAGGCGCCAGCGACGACGGCGATCTTCTCTGCGCGGTCTCTCCGGCACGCGTACCCTTTCCCACGAAAGAGACGAGTGAGCGGAGGCACAATATAGTGCTCTCTCGTTCCCTCCCCAAAGTTGGTAAATAGAGGGTACCTACACAAACCGATGTCCTGTGGTGCACTCGAAGGGAGTCCTCGTCCCTGGTCCTTCTTGGAGTGGTGCAGTCGTACGATGCTCCAGCCTCCAGTGGTCTTCCAGCGTCGGGACGTCTCCTGCGGTTCTGCCTGCACAAGAAATTGTTGCGGTTAGGTGGTTTTGTTTTTTGTGAGCAAACGTGGTCTCTGGGGTTAACGAGAGACGCTTAATGGGTTAATGTTCGCCGCTTACTTACGAGGGACTTCTTACCCTTCTGGCCTCTCCTATACTACGGCTCTGACGGCGGTATAAGGGGGGGGGGGGGGGGGATAAGGACTATTCGGGTCTCGAGGGTCTCCTCTTTACCCGGGCAGTTCTCAAGGGGGGGTTGTACCCCTTGGCACAACAATATCGCTTCACGACAATGCAATATTAGTTAAAATATTGCAATGTTGAGAAGCGGTATTAATGTAATACCAACCCCACTGTTTAGTGGGTGGTGCGGTCAAACTTCGGTCTTCCACCGAGCTATGAGCCACTACCCTCCTGATGGTCGGAGGTGTCCGGTCCCAGTAGCTCCCGCGGTAGCGGTCGCCCCCCAGGTGGACGATCGTGTAGGGGCGCGAACCCCTTTAGGTGTTCATGTGGTCCGGCCTCCGCCCGCTCATACATTGAACGAGCGAGACGGACCACAAACTCCTGCAGTGGCTGCATATTAAGGTCGCGCTCCACCACGTCGTTCCTGACATAGCGACCGGCTCCCACGATCGCACGTAGGACCAGGTTCTGCTGTGACTGGAGACGCTGGCGGTTCGACCTAGAAACCAACGCGTACCATGCCGGCGACGCGTAAGTAAGGCGGGAACGAATGTAGGTCTTGTAGATACCCAGTTTCGTCCTAAGAGGTAACCTGGATGCTAACCGCGGTCGGAGCATCGCTCGGGCCACTCGGGCCTGGCGAAGGGATTCCTCCACCTGCGGGATCATACGCAGCGAGCGATCAATGTTGCATCCTAGGTACTTAACTAGGGGCTGCCAAGCTATCTCCGTCCCGCGGAGGCTCAGCGGCGCTGGCATGATACGCTTGCGGCTGAAAAGTATTGCGACTGTCTTACCGCCATTGACAGCCATGCGCCACTTATCCAGCCACATAGGTAATAAGTCGAGTAGCCGCTGCATCTTCCTAGCAGCTAGCTCAGCTCGGCGGGATGACGCGAAGTACGCACTGTCGTCTGCGTACAACGCGAGCATAACGTCCCGTTCCCAGTCTTCCAGGTGACCATGGAGAGTGGGAACGTCGTTGGTGTAGAATGCATAGAGCCACGGCGAGAGACAGCTGCCCTGGGGTACTCCGGCACGGATGGGCCTAGGGTCTGAGGCTATGCCCTCTACCGAAATAAAGAACTCCCGGTCCCACAAAAACGATGCTATTAACCGAACAAGCACCACTGGCGCGGTAGTCTCCATCACCTTGTATATGAGCCCGGCGTGCCACACACGGTCAAACGCCTTCTCTATGTCGAGAAAGACACCGACCGTGTGCCGCCCGTAATTGAGCTCAGATGAAAGATGGTGGAGCACCCGCGTCAGCTGTAGCGTTGTTGAGTGGCCCGCGCGGAATCCGAACTGCTCCTCCCTTATATTAAGGTGCGGTCGCAGTCGGTGGAGCGCCAGCCTCTCGAACAGCTTTGCTGTGTTGGATAACAAAGTTATGGGGCGGTAGCTACCCGGGAGACGTCGGTCTTTCCCCGGTTTCGGGAGGACAATTACCTTCCCTGTCTTCCAGGTGGTCGGGAAGTGGCCGGTGCGCAGAATACCATTGAAGACTCTGGTCATTGCGACCAGTGCTCCCCTGGGCAGCATGCTTAACGCCGTGTTCGGGATCCCGTCGTGGCCTGGGGCTTTACGTCTGGGCAGGCGTGCAACCGCCTTCCTTACCTCAGAGGGAGAGATAAACTCAATCCCTTCAGGACTCGGTGTCGGACCACTTAGGAACTCCCTTACTCTGCACTCTACCTGTTCGTGATGCGCGGAGACAGACGGTGCGGCCGGATGGGGAGAGAACTGCTCTTCCATGTATGCCGCAAGGATCTCCGCGCGGTCCTTCGCTGCGTGAACCCGCCGACCCTCCCCATCAAGGAGTGGGGTGACGGGGACCTTGGCTCGAGTCAGCTGTCTTTTCAAATGGTGAAGAGAAGTCTGCGACTCGCCTGCCTGTTCGATACGCATCTCCCAGGTGGCTCCTCGCAGCTCCACCACTTCCCCAGACAGCCGCTCCGCCAACGCGTTTAGTTCGCGCTTGACCCGGGGGCAACGGGTGCGCGCCCACAGCTCACGCAACTTACGTTTTTTGGCGAACATCTCGCACAGACGAACTGGGAGATCCGTTTTGTATCGGCCCGCCTCCACAGGTACCTGGGTGGTCGAGGCCGCTAGGGCATCCTTAATAGAGGTCTTGAGTACCACGGCCGCGGCCTCGATTCCCTCCGGTGAGGAGAGCGGGCCGCTAAATTTTATCTGTAACAAATGGTCTTTAAATTTATCCCAGTCCGTCTTGTTGCGCGGTCTGGGAGGCTCCACACACGCCGCACCCAAGCCAAGCACGACTAGGATGGGCAGGTGCTGTGTGTCTAGGTCATACAGCACCTCCACATGGACCGGGCACGGTAGATCCTTGTGGAGTACTATGTCCAGGACATCGGGTCGGTGGGACTCGTCCGAGGGGATATGGGTGGGAGCCTCGGGCCCCTGTACCTCATACCCTTTAGCCTCGGCGTCTTCGTACAGCTGCCGTCCCGCGGGGCTGATGACTCTAGAACCCCACGCCAGATGTTTGGCGTTGAGGTCACCAGCAACCAAGGTCGGCGCGCCACCGTCCATGATGTTGACGATGTCCTGCGGGTCAAATAGGGGACCTGGCGGGCGATATGCCGCGAAGAGTCGCAGGTCCCTCCCTGCCACACTTAGCGCGACTCCTATAGAGCGCGTTTCGGTGAACGGCGGATGAGACAATTCCTCGTGTATGACGTCATGACGAACCGCTACCGCGGTACCTCTCAAGGGCATCCCTGCGGGGGATATCTCGTCGCGTCTATACACGTGGAAATTAGGCAGCTTGAGGTCGAGGTCTGGACGCAGCTTGGTCTCGCCCAAGAGCACGACATGGATGCCCTGCTCCCGTACGAGACCACGCAATGCGGCCAGATGGGGTTTAATCCCTCCCGGGTTCCAGTACAGCACCCTCAGGGACGCCGCACTGGATCCCGAGGAGGTCGGAGACGATCCGACGCACGGCCGCAACAAGGTCCGGGTACTGGGCCACCGCCTCGCAGATAGCCGTGACGGCTGCAATGAACACGTCTGCGGGCGTGTCCAGCCCGAGGGCCCGAAAGGGCCGGGCGCCGGTCGTTGTTGAAGGAATGTGGGTAGGATAAGGATGTTGGGCGGGTTGGGAGGTAGGTTGTGTTTGTTGGGCGGGTTGGGAGGTAGGTAAGGATACCTCAATCCTCTGCCGCCTCTGCTGCCTCCTGCGGTTGGTGCCCTCCACGACGACAGCCGGGGCCGGGTGTTGGGCACGGACGGGTCTTGGGGCGGCTCGACGCGGCGGTCGGGCCGGGGCCGCCGCGGACTGCAACGTCCGCGTCGGTCCCGAACCGGTGTTGGGGTGTGGGGGCCACTTCCGCGGCTGTCTGCGTCTCTGAGATGATGGGCGGCTCAATATGGTGGGGCGTTGACTCAGCAAGGGGTACCTGCTGGTCTGCCTGACGTTGCTGCGGCGTCAGCAGCGGAGGGCCTTGCGTCGTTTGTTCCCTCTCCTTGTACGGCGTCGCCGTTCCGGAGGGGGAGCGTTTGCAGGAGCCATCAGAGATGCACCAGCCGCGGTCGTGAGCTCCTCCACTTGCCGCACTCGGTGTCCCATTACTTCGGTAGCGCGAGGTCGTCCTCTGGCAGGGGGGTCCTGAGGGACGGAAACATTCCCACGCGCTGGGCGGTGAACTGGTGCGGGTGGCTGGAGTGGGACGTTCCGGGCGCGCGCCACTCGCCTTAGGAACGCGCAGCGTCGGTCGTTCGCGCTGTGCGGTCCCTGACAGTTCGCACACTTACCCGGAGCGTCTCTCGGAAGGGGACAGTCCCGGGATGCGTGCCCCTCGGCACAACGGACACATCTAGAGCGCCTGAAGCAGTTGTGCGAGGAATGTCCAAATCCTTGACATCTGTGGCATTGCGCCAAGCCGCCTCGGATCGCCCATGCCTCCACAACCACCCCCGGCATATAGAGCAACTCACTTACCCTATAAAGGCGCGCAAGCTGCTCCTTATCCATATGCTCCAGCTGAACCTGGTACACGCATCCGGGTCGCCCCATTTTCGGTGGGATATGGTTCGCGGATCGAGCCGGGAAGCCCAGGTCCCTGTGCGGTGTGCCATGTGGTGTTGCAGGGTTGCCATGTAGCGGGGCACACTGGGAGTAGCGAGGCGTTGGCCAGGGGTTCAGGGGAACCCCTGAGTAAATGAGACACAGCAGTAATGTAGTTATACTCTATAATTTATATAATCATTATCTCTCTATTGTGATGTGCTTATATACTAAATTAGACGTGAAACTATTTGCATTATACATACATTATCTCTCTTAATCTACGTACGTGTTACATGTTATATTAATCTATCGTCACACCTCACCATCCCACCAGAAGAGAAAAAAAAAAAATTATTACATTATATAATTTTGTTTTACAGTGTACAAAAAAATACAAACATGTTATCACAATTAAAATACAATTTTCTTTTTCAACTTTTACAGTATAACTTAGTTCTATTCTTATGAATTATATCTATTTTGTTGCCACATTAAATTTTATATTTGGTGATTCATCTTTTATCACTAGAAATGGGCCATTATAAACAGAATCTAATTTACTTCCTGAGTTATTTCTGACTAATACTAAATCTCCATTTTTATATGTTACAGGATACAAGTTTTTATCATAACATTCTTTTCTTGCTATCTTACAATCTATTAAATTTTTTCTAGCATCTGCCTGAGCTTTTTGTAAACGATATTTGAATTCCAACGGATAATCATCAAAGTTATACAACGGTTCGACAGTTCCATTTTGAAGATTACTCGGTAACGTACAAGTTTTCCCGAAAACTAACTCATAAGGTGTATACTTGGTTACAGTATGTACTGTTGTGTTATATGAGAAACACCAATATGGAATCCAAGAACTCCATGATGATGAGTTATTATTTGTCTGTATTCTCAAATATGCACCTAAAGTTTTATGAACGTTTTCTAACGAACCTATACTCTCATGATGATATGCTGTGGATATCGTTTTATTGATGCCTAATATACTACATAGTTCTACCATAACTTTTGAAATAAACTCAGAACCCCTATCTGTAGTAATATTCTGAGGTATCCCAAATCTTAAAATAAAATTTTCTGCCAATGTTCTTGCAACTTCATTTGCAGATTTGTTTTTAATTGGATATGCTTCTACGAACTTCGTAAGTTCACATTGAAGAGTTAATATATACACGTTTCCACAATCGTCCCTATCAAGTGGTCCTACTATATCTAAATAAATTTTCTCAAATGCTGAAAATGCCGTAGTTGTAATTGACATTGGTTCCTTCGTGTTTCGATGATACTTTTGTTTTTGACATTTATGACATTTATTAACATACTCTGTCACATCTTTTTCAATGGATGGCCAATAGTAATACTTTCTTATGTTATTTACCATCCTACGTATCCCTACATGACCGCTTGTGGGTAAAATATGGAAATCGTTCATAATAACCTTTTTTTCATCGATATCTTCCACTCTTCGTGCATCTCGCACTACACATACCTTAAAATCTCCACATATCGAATTACTATTCTCCTTTAAAAATTGAGCTATACTTGCGATAATGTATACGTTATAACGATTTTTTAAAATAATTACTTCTTTTATGCCATTTTCCATACAAAATGTTACTATTTCTTTTGACAAATCGTCTCGCGATTTTGCCGATAAAGAGTCATAGTTTATATAAATACTCGAGTTTTCTGGCATATACATTATTCTGCGCGACTTGGAAAATATTTTTATATATTTTTTGTTACGTAACAACTTTTCCCACTTATCTACACCTACTTGGATTAATTCAATGTCATTTCCTTGTTTTTTAAGAACTTCAACGATCCTAGGCCTTTGAATCGTAGAGTCTTTTCTTTGAATAACCGAGTTTTCTAACGCTGAGTGCGAACGGCACTGAGCTCTCGTCATTACCGATATAGTTTTGTCATGCATAGTTTTCAAGTCGTCACTCGAAATTACTATTCTAGACAAGGCGTCCGCTAAGACATTTTCTTTTCCTTTTATATATTCGACCTGAAAGTCGTACTCCTCTAAACATAAACGAAACTTTGTTAATCTGCTTGAGGGATCATTCATATTAAATAAATATAAAAGTGGTCGATGATCCGTTTTTACAATGAACTTCCTACCGTATAAATAGGGTCTAAAATACTTTACCGACCAAACTACAGCTAACAATTCCTTCTCAATTATTGGATAGTTTAACTCACTTTTTCCTAATGATCTACTAGCGTATGCAATGGGTTTTCCGTTCCCATTACACAAAACACTTCCTATTGCAAATCCTGAACTATCTGTTTGTAATACAAATGTATTGCTCTCAGAAAAATCTGGAAAATCTAATATTGGAGGATTTATTAATGAATTTTTTAATAATAAAAATGATTTTTCGCATTCGTCAGTCCAATTAAACGCGACGTTTTGTTTGCATAACCTATTCATTGGTAATACTATATTCGCAAAGTTAGGTATGAATTTTCTATAATAATTTGCAAATGCTATAAAACGTTTTACTTCATCACTAGTGGAAGGACGGGGATAATTTTTTATTACCGCCACCTTCGCTGGATCAGGGGAAATACCATTCGATGAAATAACATGACCTAAATAAAGAATTTGCTTCTTTAAAAACTCACACTTTGACGGATTTAATTTAAGATTGACTTTTCTTAAACGAGAAAAAATTGACATAAGGTTTCGATTATGTTCATCTAAATTCCGTCCAAAAATTATTAAATCGTCTAAGTAAATTAAACATTTATCGTAGTTTAATCCAGACATAGCTACTGTCATCATTCTACTGAATGAACTAGGACTAATTTTCAGACCCATTGGTAATCTTCTCATTTGGAATTGACCTTTGTCTGTTGTGAAAGCTGTGTATTTCCGACTCTGTTCCTCTAAGCTACATTGATAGTATGACTGAGATAAATCGCAATGACTAAAGTACATAGCACCCGAAAGTGAATCTAGAATCTCATTAATGTTGGGTAAAGGGAATTTATCGTCCTGAATTCTTTCATTCAATTTTCTATAATCTACAACTATACGCCATCTTTTCTCTCCATTACGATCTGCTTTTTTGGGTACAATCAAAACAGGACTAGACCATTCACTAACAGATTCCTCAATTATATTATTTTCTAACATCTCCTGAACTTGTTTGTCAACTTCCTTTTTCTGTACAAATGGTATCCTATAAGGTTTTCTATAAACTGGATTGGCATTCTCTTTTAATCTTATCGACTGTTCATACACATTTGTGACAGTTAATTTGTCCCCTGGTATATGAAAAACGTCCGGATATTTTGCACATATTTGTTCAATGCTTAACCTTTCTTCATTATTCAAATAGTCAAGCTGAAGCAAAGAAAATATTTTCTTGATTCGTTCTACGCTTCTTTCTGTTTTCGAAAAACAACAATAATCATAGTTACTTAAGGGATATATTTCTAACTTCGACAAACTACATACAACTTCTTCGGAAGTTGTGTTTAATATCCTAATGGGTATCATCCCATTCCTAGGTGTAGCTATACCATTAGCTAAAAAAACACCGTTTTTCAACTCTTTTTTAAACACTACGCAATCTTCTGTTCTATAGACAGGAAAGTATTTTATCATCTCACAACGTGGAGCAATAACCAATGAATAATCATAAAATTGCATAGGAATTAAAATGAACTTTCCTTCACGTTCACTTAAAGATAGCTGATTCTTTGAAAAATCTATAATACCTCTATACTTATGCAAAAAATCTTGGCCTAATATACCGACCGATTTACATGGTAAATCATTAAAAATATAAAACTTATGCATAAACGAACATTGTTCGTAATTTAATTTTAAATAAACATAACCTAAAGATCTTAATTGTCCACCTATTCCATTAATCACTAATTCATCCTTAAATATTTTACACGATAATAAGTTCTTCTCAAAAAAACTATATTTGATCGCCGATAATGATGCTCCGGTATCGACTAACCATTCAAACTCTATATTATTTACTACAAAATTAACCCAGTTAATACTATTAGCTGCTAAAATATGTTTAGACTCGAAAAAACTGACCTTTATTAACATCTTTATCATTTTCATAACGTGAACTCGACCTTGCGCCTGAGTCATGGTTTTTCGAAGTATGTTCGATGTAAGCTACATTCCGCCGATTTTGCTGAATGTGTGCAGCGCGATAAGCATTATTCTTGAACTCACGACCGCGCTTATTGTGCGAATTCCATACGTGCGCATTTTTATCTTGTCGACACGTACGACTACCAGCTGATTTATGCGCTGTTCGATAATTACTACGTGTATTGTTACTGTAATTAAAATTTTTAAATGACTTGTTTTGCCTTTGAAACGCCATGCACTGTGGTCCCGACGAAGTGCTATTCTCGTCTTCGGCCACTCGAATTGCCTCTTTTAATTCGGCCACTCGAATTGCCTCTTTTAACGAAGTTAAGTTGCGAGCAGTAATTATAGTCCCTATACGCTGGTTACGAAGACCGTCAGCGAATTTTTTAACAGCATATTTTTCGTTTAAAGGACTTAAAATTTTATAAGCGTCCTGACTTTCTCCTGCTTGGGAAATAGTTAAATCAACCATTAATTTCTCTATTTCCGCACCGAAATCCGCGATAGACCTGTCGTTTTGTCTTGTTCGAGCGAGTTTAGCTTGGATAGCGACGTCGGACTTCGTCGTCAGCAGATGTTTTTTCATATCTGCTATGAGTTCTTTTACGGAAGGATAGTTTGATGATAGTCGCATTTTAGCTCCCTGGCTAAGACGCGTGGTGAGCACAAACTTTATTAACTGTGCACTATCCTCCTTACCTAACATTGAATCGTACAAAACAATTGCGTCTATAAGGTCTAAGGTTACCGTTTCATCATTGTTCATCTTCGGAAGCAAGCTAACCGCAGTTTTCAGACAAAATTTTTCTGCCGCCATTTTTAACGGATTATCAAATATTATAGTATTTTTATATAATTCCTCTATTTTAAATACTAATTCTGTCAATTCTTCTGAAAATTTACTGCTATTCGCTATAATAGTTTTATATCGCTTATAAAGAGCTCTGGCTTCGCTTATTTTTAACTCAAAATTATTTCCTTGCCTTCTACTTGGTCCTAATTTTACTATATTTTCCCTTAATAGTTTTAATTGAATATATACAGAAGTAAGTTCTATTTCCATCTAGCTATAAAATATTTAGTAAAAACCCACTAAATTGATTCTAAACTGAAGTACACATAAATTTACATAATTGCGTGCAAAATTTAAAATTTAAACATATTCGAAATTGATTTAAACTTAAATACCCATAATTTAACATAAAATAAATTTAACATAAAAACAGTGTCCACACTCACGTGCTACGCCATCTGCACGGCTCGTTGAACCTCTCTTTTGGAGACCTCGTTTTTTATCATCGCCACATGTTAATTGCAGATACCTGTTGCTGGGTAACTGTTGCTCCGTTTGAGCCTCCCGAAGCCGTTTGTGCAATTATCACTTCCTCCTTAGAAGTAGATCCTCCCATTCTGTACTGTTCCGCTTTCGGTTCCAGTGGAAGCCGGTGAATTTCTTGTCCGCGCTTACTTGTAGGGCTATGCGTTGTCTGGCAGGGTCCTTGTTAGCGGTATACGGTATACGCAGTCCGGGCTTGTCGGCAGGGTCCTCTTTAGCGGTATACGCAGTCCGGGCTCGTCGGCAGGGTCCTTTTTAGCGGTATACGCAGTCCGGGCTCGTCGGCAGGGTCGCCATGCGGTGTGCCATGTGGTGTTGCAGGGTTGCCATGTAGCGGGGCACACTGGGAGTAGCGAGGCGTTGGCCAGGGGTTCAGGGGAACCCCTGAGTAAATGAGACACAGCAGTAATGTAGTTATACTCTATAATTTATATAATCATTATCTCTCTATTGTGATGTGCTTATATACTAAATTAGACGTGAAACTATTTGCATTATACATACATTATCTCTCTTAATCTACGTACGTGTTACATGTTATATTAATCTATCGTCACACCTCACCTGAATGCCCTTACGATCCTCTCCGGGTTCGTATCCCCCGGGAGCCCTCGCACAGCCACCTTAGTGGGTCGGGTCTCTCTCGGGGAAAAACAGAACCAGGAGAGATCCGGTTCTGTCTCCGATAAGGCAGTCAGGTATCGCTGGACCACCCTAAACTCTTCCACCGTTTGGGGGAGGAAACGAATCCCCCTGCCATAGGGTCGCGCATTAGGCGCATGACCCAGTCTGGAGTGCAGCTCCTCAAAATGCTGCACCCAATTGGGTATCCGCTCCGCTATAATGGGGGGATAACCCTTCGGTCTGTCGTCGACTCGAGGAGGCCCTTGGGAGGGCTCACCGACGACGGGTGAGCGCGACGCTTCTTCAGCAGCCGCTGTGGGGGTTGGGGTGGGTGAGGCGCCTTGCGGCGCCTGCGCTGTCAGAGCCGCGGCATAAGATACGCCGGGCCTTGTGAACTCACCTGAAGTACTAGGTGTGGCCGGGTTTGTTCTTACTCCATCCCTGGGAACCAATACTGACTCTCTAGTGGGAGGAGAGGGTGGGTCTTGTGCGGGAGTGGACGACGGGGTCTCCTCGGCTCGGGCGGAGGGCGATGCTTCCGACGCTAAACCTATGTATGATGTTGTGTCGAGGCCGCCCTCGACGGAAATTGCCCTCGGGGGCGGAGGGAAGGGGGAGGGGGATCGCGGGGGGGACCGGTGCGCGATTACCTCAATGGCAGACGCAGCAGCAACAGCCTCCATCCCGGCAACCTGCTCCTCCACGCTATCCTCGTACTCCTCGGACGAGGAAGTCCTTTGTTCTTGTGCCAGTACCTTCGCTGGTCGTTCTAAGGGCGAATCGGAGGGCGAGACCCGTCTAGGGATTTTACTTGCCCTCCGAGGCGGCGTTGATGGTGCCGCAGGTACTGGCGCGACTTCAGGAGCGACTCCTTCCAATTCTTCTACCTTGAACAGGGCTGGCATATCCCTGCCTAACCCTGGTGGTGACGGTGGTGGTGAGGGGTCTTGGGCCTGCTGCGGTATGTCCGCGCGGCCTAGGCCGCCCCGTCTCGCGGCCTTACCTCTTCTGGGAGGTCCCCTCCCTCGGTGCACCATAAACATGGTCTGTAGAGGACCCTCGATAGGGGGGGGTAGGACGTTACGAGGCGCGAAAATGTCTCTCAACATTACGCGCCTACCCTCGTCCCCTTCGGAGGGTACGTAGCCCGCGCCGGAGGACCGGCGCGACTCCTCACTACCTTGTTGCCGTCGCGCGGCCATCCCCACCGGGTTAATCATTCTTCCGTGAAGCCCAGCCAGGCGCCAGCGACGACGGCGATCCTCTCTGCGCGGTCTCTCCGGCACGCGTACCCTTTCCCACGAAAGGGACGTGTGAACGGAGGCACACTATGGTGCTCTCTCGTTCTTACCCCAAAGTTGTTAAGTTGAGGGTACCTGCTAAAAGTTGTTTTTTGGTGGGCACACGAAGGGGGTCCTCGATGCTGGTCCTGATGGTGGTGGTGCAGTCCTATGATGCTCCAAGCCTCCAGCGAAATCCTGCAGCGTGACGCCAGCCTTTCGGTGCAGCCTGCGCAAAAAATATAACTCCAGTTAGCGGGTGAACGCAAATATGGTCTCAGGGGTTAACGAGAGACGCTATGTTCGCCTAATGCCTAATGAAATAACATCCTACGCCTCGGCGATGACGTCGCCGCGTGGCGCAGGGTCTGCGGGCCTCGAGGAATCCCTCCTTACCCGGGCAATTCCCTCAGTGGGTACACCGCCCACCGGTGTTGTGTGCTGTCGTTAGGCAACGGTGCAGCCTTTGGTCCTCGGACCTATGCTGGGCTGCTCCAGCAGACTTAGCCCTCCTGGTCGTCGGAGGAGACCTGCCCCCCGAGTTCACGAGGGAGCGGGCGCCCGTCGGGCGGTCGAGCGTGCAGGGGCGCGAAACCTCTCAGATGGGAGTGTGGGCCATTGTCAGCGCGATCGTACATACGTCGCGCCAACTGCCCCACAAACCTGTCCAGGGGTTTAACCCTAAGGTCGCGCTCCAACACGTCGTTCCGAACATAGCGGCCCGCCCCTACGATCATCCGAAGAGACAGGTTCTGCTGTGCGCGGAGACGTTGCTTGTTGGATTCTGACACCAATGCGTACCATGCTGGTGCCGCGTAGGTTAACCGCGATCGGATGTATAGTTTGTAGACCTTCAGTTTGGTGCGGGTCGGTAGCTGAGATGCCAACACCGGTCGGAGCATCGCACGCGCGGCACGGGCCTGTCGGATCGCGTGGTCCACCTGAGGTCCCATGCGCAGCGCGCGATCGATGTAACATCCCAGATAGCTAACTTTAGGCTGCCAAGCTACCTCCCGATCACGGAAACGTAGCGGCGGCGGCATCTTGAGCTTGCGGCTGAACAGTGTCGCCACCGTCTTACCGACGTTGACGGCCATGCGCCACTTGTCCAGCCACTCCGGCATCAGATCCAACAAGCGTTGCATCCGGCGAGCAGCCAGTAACGGGCTACGCGAGGACGCAAAGTACGCGCTGTCGTCCGCGAACAACGCGAGCTCCACGTCACGCTCCCACTCCTCGAGGTGACCTTCAAGGGTGGGAATGTCGTTGGTGTAGAGAGCATAGAGCAGCGGCGAAAGGCAGCTACCTTGAGGCACTCCAGCACGTATGGGGCGGGGGTCTGAGGTTACGTTCTCGACCGATACTATGAACTGCCGCCCATCTAAAAAGGACGCCACTAGCCGCACCAATAGCGCCGGCACGGACGACTCCAACAGCTTAAAGACGAGGCCCGGGTGCCATACGCGGTCGAACGCCTTCTCGATATCGAGGAAGACGCCGACCGTGTGTCGACCGTAATTGGTCCCGTCCTCTCTGCTATCTTCGTATTCGGATTCATCCGAGGCGTCCGAGGCGGCGGGAGACGATTCCTCCTCCTCTACTTCAATCCTCATCGCCTTCGCCGGCAGTTGCGCACTCTCCGGCGAACTCGAAGGTTGGCGCAGTTTTTTGGGAGGTCGGTTCGTTAATTCGCCGGTTCGCCGAGGCTGATCTGCGAATTTTACCGGCCGCCCTGTGCCGCGCCTTTCGATGGCTTTCATCAGTTGGTCTTCGATTTCCGGCGCCACCGCTTCGCGAGTGCCCGTGAAAATGTTCCGGGAAATTATGCGCCGCACCGGGGGTAGTTCGATATTCGCGGGTACATTCGAATTATCTTCCATCTCCCTCGCCGATCTTCCGTCCCTCTTTTGTGAAGGGTCGGCGAGGGTAGATGAAGATTTTCTTCTGTCCTGCTCTTCACCTCCCTTTCTAACCATTGTTGAGGGTAGGCGGGTCTTCTGTCCTCTTCTCTCTTGTGCACCTTATTTTAGGCCGATTTTGCCGCGCAGCCGATGCCCAACACCGGGGCCCTTTCCCATGAAAGGGGTGGTGTTGGGCGAGGGACGAAACTCACGTTTACGGGGTAGTATTTCGGAGCACAGGTCCAGGGAGCTACAGCACCGAACGCAAACCGCGGTTTGTTCGCCGCTAAAAACCCGCTGGGTCCGCTGCCCTTCGGCATTACCTTAAAGAGAGCCGCACGGCTCTAAGCCCATATTGCCCAATATTTCGACATAATTTTCACTTTGGCTGACCCATGTCCGGCTAATTCTTTATTATTTCCCAAAACTTTACACATATGTGTCATATATCGTTACATTTGTCTTCAAAAGATCTACTAAACCATACAATCCTTAATCTTATATCTACAAAGACAAAAAAGTTATTCATGAAAAACATCGTAAAAACATAGCAATTTTGTCCTATCCTATACTTATTTTCCTTAATAAATCCTAAGTTCTAATCCTTATCCTTATCTATTGTATACAAAAATGTAGAAAAATGCTTAACCTATCGATCTACACTAATTACAACAATATATCTTAACTAAAACTATCAAAAATTACAACAAACACATGATTTACATAATACTTTCATACAACTTTAGTAAACCTATTCTCTATCTCGTATTTTCATCTTGCATCTGTTTCATATCGTGTTATAATCATAGCTTGAGTCTGTTGTGATTCTATCGTAATAAACACTTCCGAAATATCAAATTATCTTAACTAAATTCTTATCATACTTCTTAAGACTTATTCCTAATACAATTATCTTATTCTTATCGTACATAAGGGAACTTAATCTAATTAAGATCTTATCTTATCTTATCATACATAAGGGAACTTAATCTAATTAGATGAGTCGCCGACATCCTCCCCCTCGTGCGTAGCACCAACTCCTGACCCGGCGACTCCGTGCTGCTGGCCCGATGCGATGACCGCCTCCCCGCAGTCTGGCTCGCTGACCGCCTACCCGCTGCTCGGCTCGACGACTGCTCGCTCCTCGTCGCGTTGCGCCGGAACCAGTAGCACCACCTTGGAGCTGGGACGTTTCAGGACGCCCCCTGCCGTGCGCACCTCCAGTACTCTGGTGCGCCCGTCGGGTCCAGGATAGGTTCGGACCACCTCACCCCTTGGCCAGACTCCTCGCGGCAGCGTGGCGTCCACTATGAGGACCGTATCCCCACACTGCAGGTCTCTCTTGGCAGCTCTTGCGTCGACTCTTCTCGGGATCAGAGTAGGAAGGTACTCTTTCACCCATCTGCTCCAGAAGTGGTCGGCTAGTCGCTGCGCCGTCTTCCATGTCCGCTGGCCGGTGAGATCTTCGTCGGTGAATATTCCCAATCTTGTTCCGCAGGACCTCCCAATGAGGAAATGATTGGGAGTAAGGGCCCCTTCTTCCGTATCTTCGTCGGCTTCGATGAGACGTCTCGAGTTCACCAGGTGCTCCGCTTCCAGTAGGTGAGCGTGCAGGACTTCTTCTTTGGGATGCCTTCTCTGGAGGATTGCCGCCAGGGTCCTTGTTAGGGACCGGACGAGGCGATCCCACGTGCCCTGCCTGCTGGGAGCCCCAGGTGGTATGAGTTCCCACCTGATGCGCATCTTCTTTGCCGCGGTGATGACGTCTTCCTTCTTGAGTTTGACGACGGCTTCTTGTCTTGAGCGGTTCTCCCGCTCGTGAGGTTTCCAGCGGGAACCTTCCCAGCTGCTGGAGCTCCTGCGTGCCACGGCGCTCCCTGCACCATTGACACCGATGAACCGTCGACTTGACCGCAGACCGTAGTCCCAGGATCCAGTAGCGTCGCCTCAACTCGTTGATCACCGTTGCGTGGTTACCATGACCCAACTTCTCATGGTAGTACGTGATGAGCAGCCCGGTGATGTGATGCTGGCTATCCAGCACCACAGGTCCCTTCTCTTGCCGCGTATGTACTGCGTCTCTTGCTGCGTCGATTCTTCCCCGGAGTCGTAGTAGTCCATCTTCCATGACGACGCCAAGTTCCTTAAGCCGGCTTTCCTTCTTCAACGGCTTCCCTTCATTGACGCAGAGTACTTCTTCTTGGAAGCTCTCTTCTTGGCTTCTTCTTAACAGGATCTGAAATGAAATGAAATGAAATGTCTTTATTTTGCATAGGCCTTCGGGGGCGCTTACAAATTGTCAGTTACATTTATATATATTTTTGACACTACCACCGGATCGGAACACGACCTCAACTGAGAAGATCCGGCAAGAAACTCAGTGGGTTTGTCTTTTTTCTTTGTATATCTTTTTTTTATTTTTTTATTTTTTTTATTTGCCATCTTGTTTTTACATGGGTAACAATAGTTAGCTCCAGTATCCTGCCCTACATCTCTCTATCTCTTCGGCTTCCTGTATCTTGTCGTGTTCGAGGGGAATGTATCTTCTCTCTTGATTCTTCGTTTGCAGTAACCTCGCTGTTGCCCCCACCAGTTGTGTCCATCTTGCAAACTTGGCTGCATCTGGATCCGGACGCTGATCGACGGGCTGGGCCCCCACAGTCGATCCCCCTTTCTCCATTCCCGTGGGCTTCTTCTTGAAGGTGCGTGGTTTCTGCCGATCTTCCTTGTTGCTTCCGCTGCTGAGAAGATTCCCCTTCCGTGCGATGTCCTTGCCGAATTCTTCTTCTCTAGAAGACAAGTGCGCGCTGGTCTCGAAGTTCACGGGTCTCGACGTTGCTCCGTTGGACCCGTGTAGCACCCACCCCAGATAGGTCAATGATGCTACGGGTTGACTTCGCTTCCCCTTGCGCGTGGCTCTGGACACGATGAGCTCCCAGTTGTCTTGCCCAATCAGCAGCTTGGGTGATTCCTCTTCATAGCATAACTGGTCAGCCATCGACTTGAGGTGAGCACACTGCTCAATCTTCTTCTTGTCCAATCTCTGAGGCGTCAGGTTGATGTCATCGATCGTGCGTGCCCCAGAGATGGTCCTCTTCTTGTCCTGGTGCAGTCCCTTAACCTTCATGTTGAGCTTCATCGAGTCACCCTTGGTGATGGTCTTCCCTCCTACGGTCTCCAGGGTGAGCGCTTCCACAGGTCCTCTGAGGCCGAGTCGTCTCGCAACCACTGCATCGAGAAGCGTGACAGTTGAACCTTCATCCAGCAGCGCCAGCACCTTGGCAGCCCCCCTTGGACCGTACAACTCGACTGGAACCATCTTCAAATACGCCCTTCCTGTCCTTGCCGCATTCACCGGGAGCATGACGTTATTCGCTATTTCCCTCATCTCTTCGGGCTTCGGGCTAGGCCCCCGTTCTTCATGAAGCACGAAGTGATGCCACCGGTTGCATACCTTGCACGGAGGACGCCGACATGTCTCCTTCTGGTGCCGGCCTTGCAGACACCTGAAACACATCCGTGACTTCTCAGCGACGTCCCACCTCTCCCTTACCGGCAGCCGTAGGAACTTGCGACACTCGTAGAGGTGATGCTCGTCCCGGCAGTGTGGACAGGAGGTCTTCCTTTCTTCTTCGACGCCGCGTCCTCGTCCAGGCGAGGTAAGCCCGGCTGCGTGTTCTACGTGCAGCTGGGCCGGATGGCCAAACCGGAGTTGCGCCGCCTCTACGGGGTGACGGAGCTCCTGTTTATGCCGGGGGTCGTTGTCGAGGCGTGGAGGGGTCGTTTCGGCCCCCCCCAGTGTCATCGCTGCCAAGCAGTGGGGCACTCCTCCACCAACTGCCACCGGCCGGCCAGATGCGTCCGGTGCGCGGGGGGCCACGTAGTCCGGGATTGTCCTGAACCCAGGAACGCCATCCCCAGATGCACCAACTGCCGGGGTGCGCACACGGCCAACACCAGGTCGTGCGTGTACCTCCGGAGGATGGCCCGCGTCAGGGGAATGGTGGTACCTCCGCCCCGCCCATCGACCACAGCGCCCGCGCAGCAGCCGCCGACGACACGAAGGGAACCGGTGCCCGTGCGAGTCGTGGAGGAGTTTGCGCCGACCGAGGGCGCTTCGCTGATGGCACCGGCCAACCCTCCTGCAGCGCGTGGCGATGACGTGCGCAAGAGCAGGAAGAAGGCCAAGAGGCATAATGAGCAGCAGGTGGAAACGCCGGCTGCTCAAGCTCCTCAGCCAAAGCCAGTGAACCAGCCGCGCCCCTCGGGAAGCGGCGCGAGAACAGCCGCCACCATCAAGGCTGCTCAGGCAGTCCACTAGCCGCCTCCTCCAGCACCGACTCCAGTTCCGGAAGCTGCACAGGTGGCCCCCTCTCGCAAAGGGAAGGGGAAAGGTAAGCGGTCGCAGAGGGAGGTAGAGGTCCAGGTTGCCCCAGCCTCCATCACCCCGCCCCCGCTCCGTCTTTATCCCAACTCCCACACCTCGCCCCCTACAGGCCCTGGGGATCAATACGCCGGCCGATGATCTGGTGGCGCAATAGCAACCATCAGTGAGGCTATTGCGCGGTACCCAGCGCTTGTAGGTACCATTAAATCCATCCTGGCCGACACTCTTGGGTTCCATTATGGCTGCTCAACTTAGACTTCTGTATTGGAACACGGGAGGAATCGCCCAACATATCCCGGCGCTGCGTCGGCTCGTCCGGGAGCAGGACATACATGTCGTGCTGCTGGGCGAGACGAAGCTGCGACCGGGACTGACCTTTACGCTCCCGAACTACGCCGTGTACCGGCGCGACAAAATATCGCAGGCAGGGCTCCCTTACAGGGGCACAGCCATAGCGATTCGCCGCGATCTGGTACACGACGTGCTTCCTCTGCCCCCGTTCGTGAACACGCGCTCCATCGGGGCCGTTGTGAGCGCCGGGGGACGGGAACTGCGACTGTTTGCCGCATACCAACCACCTGGTCCCCAATTTAACCCGCAGGACATCCATACCATCTTGGACGAGAGCGCTGCGACCTTACTGGCTGGTGATCTCAATGCCAAACATCCGGCTTGGGGCTCCAGAATCACCACTCCAGTGGGACGCAAGCTGTACTCAGACGCCGAAGAGATGGGCTACGAGGTGATTGGGCCAGAATCGCCTACGCACATCCCTACGGCTGAGTCCTCTCGCCCGGATGTCCTGGACATAGTGCTTCACAGGAATCTCCGTTGCCCAATACACGTGGAGGTTGTATGATCTGGACACGCAGCACCTGCCCATCCTGGTCACGCTTGGTCTGGGGGCTAATGCGGTGGCCTTCGAAACCATGACTCGAAGGGTGGACTGGGAGTCTTTTAAGGTAACCATGGGTGGAGTTAAACTCACCCACGCGCTCAGCACGCCGGAGGGAGTGGAAGCCGCGGCCTGCGCCTTCTCGGACTCAGTCCGGGGGGCGCTGGACGCGGCGACCACCCTTATACCGAAGAATTCGAAACGCGCCAGACTCCCGGCCCACCTGGAGAGAACATTGAGCAAAAAGAGACTGCTACGCCGACTTTGGGCGCGCACCCGCTGCCCCCGGGTGAAGCGTGACCTCAATAACTTGGCGGAGGAGTTGTCTGCTGAGATGGCGGAGTACCGCGGCGCCTGCTGGGAGGCGAGAGTCGACCAGGCAGGTGAGCACGAAACGTCACTCTTCCATCTCACCAAGCAGCTCACTTGGGCCAAAGTCACCGTCTGCCCCCTCCTCGATGGTGAGGGGAGACGTCGTTACTCACCAAAAGAAAGGGCGGAGATTCATGCGGGGCAGTTAGAAGAGCAATTCTCTCCACACCCCGCTGCCGCTGCCGTCGCCGAACACCACGAGATCGTAGAGGCGTGGGTAGAGGACTTCCTTGGACGCCCGACACCGCCACCCCAGGGATTGGAGTTCATCTCGCCCTCGGAGACGCGGAAGGTCAGAGTCCAACAGGAAACGCCTCCGTGCGCAGCAGAGCCTGTCCCTCCGGGCGATCGTCGGGGCGGGTCGCTTCGTTCGGAACGACGTATTGGAGCGCGACCTTAAGGTGCAAACCTTGGACAGGTTTGTGGCTCAGTTGGCGCGTCGTATGTACGAACGCGCTGACAGTGGGCCACATGCCCATCTACGAGGTTTCGCGCTCCTTCACGCTCGACCCCCCGAGGGGCGTCCGCTCCCTCGTGAACTCGAGGGCCAGGTGTCCTCCGACCATCTGGAGGATTAAATCTGCGTAGCAGCATAGCGCGGTCACAGAAGGCCGAAGGCTGCAACACTGCCTAACGGCAGCCCACATCACCGGTGGACAGTGCTTCCACTGAGGGAATTGCCCGGGTAAGGAGGAGATCCTCGAGGCCCGCAGACCTTGCGCCAAGCGGCGACGCCGCGCCGCGGCATAGGACGACTTACAAAGTCAAAGTCAAGCGAGCATGGCCTCAAGAAGGAAGCAATACTCCGAAGAAAGAAGAAATAATAATAATAATAATAATAATAATCGTTTATTTCCACCACAAATACATAAAGGGTTACAGAACTTAGGTGCAATTATAACAAAACAAGAGTATTTGTGGAGGCTGGTCCCTATAAAAGGTTAAAAACCTGTGCCACAGGAGACCAGGCCCACTGCAACGATAGTTTTATTATGCAAACAAACTTAAAAGTAACATTGGGACTATTTGTGTGAGAAAAACAGATTCAGGTTTAAAATATAAATTAGTACTATTAATAAAGAAGAAAACAAAAAAGAATATATGTGTATTGATTGTGTGTGTGTATGTGATTGTGTGTATGTGTGTGCGCGTTGGAATGTGAGGACATCTATGTGGGTGATGATTTAAAAGTTGAATTAATTATATTGGTAACCTAAGGAGAGCTTCAGTCATGTCATAGTCAATACTGAGGAGGAAGTTGATTGTAAGTTCTTTGCATTTGTGTGTGATTAATGGGTAAAGGTTTAATTTTTTGTGCAGTAAATTATATAGATGAGGCCCCATATATATGAAAAAGCGTTGTGTGAAGATTTTTTTTGTCGGTAAGTACTGAACCACTGGATGATTACGTCGAATAGATAATGGTTGGTACGTAGTAAGTCGGTGTTGTTTCAGAATGGTAGCAAGAATGAATAATTGTCTAACGGTTAAGACTTTAGCAATGCTGTAAAGGTCATCTGTAGGAAAGCGAAATGGTTTAGATAAGCTAACTTTAAGAATTGACCTTTGAGCCCGCTCCAACTGTATTAAGGATGTCTTGGATGCGCCTCCCCACGTGTTAATACAATATGTTATTATAGACTCCCATAAGGTTTTGTATACCATCTTCATAATGTCTAGAGAAGCGGAGGCGCGTAGTTGCGAAAATATATACAGAAGTTTACGAACTCTTCCAGAGACAGTGTTTATATGTAAGCGGAAATTCAGATTTTTGTCCAATATTACACCGAGATATTTAATCGAGTCTGTACGTTCAACTGTATACACTGAATTAGTATTTCTATTAGTGAAAATATTGAGGTTCGGTATGTCAGGAGGAAGGGATGAGCTACGGATCGCAAAAGTGATTAATTTAGTTTTATCCACATTTAGAGACAACCGATTACAGTCTAACCATTTAGAAACAATGTCGAATCCATTTTGTGCAACGTCAAAGGTAGTGGTCCAGTCTTTTGAGGTAAATAAAAGTGCCGTATCGTCTGCATACGAATAGATGTTACCCGATTCTAAGTTAAGGTTGCAAAGATCATTGATATATATCAAAAATAAGCTAGGACCTAAAATACTTCCCTGTGGTACGCCGTATTTAACTTTTCTAAGTGAACTGGTGTGCTGACCAACTTTGACGAACTGGCTTCTATCAGACAGGTATGATTCAAACAGCGAGAGTTGGACACCTCTGACTCCGAGAGCCTCAAGTTTTTTAATTAATAATGGCACAGATACCGTGTCAAAAGCTTTTCGAAGGTCCAAAGAGATAGCGAGGCACTTATGACCATTCTCTAAATTAGACACTATGTCACTGACTAATGCGTGGACAGCGTCAGCTGTAGAACGGTTTTTTCTGAAGCCATATTGGTTTGACGATAAGAGACCTTTAGATTCAAGAAATTGGACTAGACGTGTGTTTAGAATTCGTTCAAGGACCTTTGACATGGCTGATAGCACGGAAATGGGGCGGTAATTATTGACTTGGTTTCGGTCACCTGACTTATAAATTGGATGGATTACCGCTCTTTTAAAGGTTTCAGGGAATACACCAGAAGTGAGACAGAGGTTACATAAGAAAGTGAGCGGAGTGACGATAATATTTTTGTAGGACTTCAGAAAGCTGGGTGAGAAGAAGAAGAAGAAAGAAGACTCTGAAGACTCAAGACTGAAGACTGAAGACTGGAAACTCTGCAGGACGGAAGGACCTTCTGCAGCAGTGAAGAAGGAAGATTCTCCGCGAAGGAAGAGCGAAGAATATTAGGGCTAGGCTGGGGGATTAGGGCTAGGCTTTGGCTGGTCCATTACTTAGACAAAAATGTCCATGGCTTAGACAAAAAACGTCATTCGTGTTTCTTTTGAAAACGTCTCCTCCCCCCGCACCTTCTACATCGACGTGGCACGGGAACGGAGCAACTTCCCGACGCGAAGTACACACCCGAGCGGGCTTCCGGCGCCGGATGAGCGAAAGTCCGTCCGTATCTACATCACGCCCGCCCCCCTCCGTCGCGGTAAGAGCCGTCAGTGAGGACACGCTTTAGCCGACGGACGCGCCTGCGCACTCACACCCTGGGCGCACGGCACGCACGCCCCGCGACAGTATTAACTCATTTAGTAATTCGTTTAGAGATATAACAAATAACGACACTTTTTCCCAGAGTATTATTATTTCACAGAACGGATCCTCCAATAAGTATGCAATAATCCTAAAAAATGTATTAAGTGAGCCGAAGTATCCAAAATCATTAAGACCACACTTTTTACAGCCAAAACAATTTTTTTTAAATAGTATATTTGTATAACTGGCATAACAAATAATAAAAAAATACGAAGACGTACAAAATCGCACATCCATACATTTAATACTAAACTATACATATACATGTTTTGGTTCGTAAATACTATACGTAGTATTCTACAAAAACCGATTTTACAGTGACATACTATTAAGTAGGTAAACGGGTATGCAACACAAAAGTACAAATAAATTATACGCCAAAAAATTTATCAATATTTGATTCTGAGCGTATTCGATAACGGGTTGAATTAGGCTCCCGACGCGCAAAAATACACCCATCTCTTGTCCAGATATAACGCCATTCCTTACGCCGGCCCTCCTCCCGTGTTTTGAAAAACAATAGTGTATTAGCTCTGGTGAGGCGTTCATTTAGATAGAAGCGGCGGGGCTCTGCGCTCGCAATAATACCGGAGGTATCGGCACCGCGACGCACGCGCGCGGCCCGCAACAGTTGACCGCGAATCGCACGCCGTGCGAGACGTACGCCAATAGGCTTCGGTCTCGGCTTTATTTCGCCCGAAGAACCCTCGTAACGCATGGCTGTACGCGCAACACTGACTACATCACGCTCATCAAGTTCAACTCCTATTTTCTTGGCAACCAAAGTCATAATACTTATGGGATTCTCGCCCTTTTCTTCGCATCGTCGTCAACCCATTATTGTCCCACTGCTGGGCACGGGTCTTCTCTCGGAATGAGAGAGTTTAGGCCATAGTCCACCGCGCTGGCCAAGTGCGAATTGGTGGGTGGTGATTTTAATTCTACTATGACATTTTCAACTTTGGGATCAGTCGCGCAAGGCGGACTATCGGACGAACGTTGTTTAAGAACAGAAACCCCCTCCTCAACCTTACTGACCCTGTCGTTAAGGTCGCTTAACGACAGGGTCAGTAAGGTTGATCCACGGGATTCACCGCTGTCTACTTTTTCCGGCAAGGGTGATTGCAGGAAGCATATCTTGCAAAACACTTCTTGCTGGTGTGTTGGTGGTGTGTGATGGTGAGTGTGTACTGTGACTTACGCGGTTAGATTGATTGTTTTGTATTACACGCGTGGGATTAGTGTTGTCAGTGGTGGGCTCAGGAGAATTTGCATAAGCTTCCTGCGCAACATCACTTGACAAAGATGTTGTGGTAGATGAACGTGATGATGATGGTTGAAACTGGTATGAATATGGTGATGAGCTAGGTGATGGGAAAAGACTGTGTGTAGATGATATGGGTGATGATGGGTGAGAAGGTATGAGTGGTTTATCGACTGCAACAGTGCTAGACTGGGCAGTTTTATGCGAGACGTTGCCCCCCCCAGAATACGTGGGGCAGCCCGAGCCAGAAGGCCCGGGGCGGGATTCTCTCTCGCGGGTACCCGCCTGGGGTATTTTCCTATTTCTTAGACGCATCGCATATTTTAAATACTATTGCTCTGTTGGTCACTGGAAGGGTGTAGCAAAGTGCTAACTTATTATTATTATTATTATTATTATTATTATTATTATTATTATTATTATTATTATTATTATATTTTTTTATGGATTCCCATGCTCGACTTTAATAGTCGGTAAATTCTGAAGCCCCCACCCTAAATCCTTCAGGGAGAAGGGGATTCAGTTTCCCCAACAAGTATAGTATTTCCTAAAATTTTCGATAATATTGTACTTGTGTGTATAGCTGCTTGTTTCTGCATTATGTGTATGTTTATGTTTGAGTCTAGTTTATTGCAGTATTTATGTAAACTTTTGGCAACTATTCCGGTTGTTCCTATTACTATTGGTATCACGGTGGTAGGTATTTTCCAAAGCCTGATTATTTCGTTTTTTAGTGGGTGATATTTGCTTAACTTTTCAATTTCTTTGGCACCGATATTGTAGTCCGAAGGAATTGAAATGTCAATCAAATATGCTTGCTTTTCCTGTTTATTAATGTAAATAATATCTGGTCTGTTGTGTGTTATAGTTTTATCTGTTTGTACCGGCATCTCCCACATCAGCTTAGCTGTTTCATTTTCTATTACTTGCGGTTGTGTTAGTGTCTCTTTCCACCATAACTGGTTTATTTTAAACTTATGTTTTCTTGCTAATGTCCAATGAATGTATTGCACTATATTGTTATGGCGTTTTATATAGTAAGTGCCAGCCAGCTTCTCGCATCCCGAGACGATATGTTGTACGGTCTCGTCTTTTGCTAAGCATATTCGACACTTACCCGATACTGGTTTCTTAATAATATCTCTTTCAAACAGATTTGTAATAACAGATTGGTCTTGCATTGCAAATATAGAAGCCTCCAATGTTGGAGACACCGATTGTTTCTTTAACCATCTAAAGGAATATTCTGCATCTATGTTTTCTTTTTCTAATACTGCTTTCAAAAATTGTCCATGAAGTACTTTTGATTTCCAATTATTAATGTGTCTCTTAATTACTGCTATTTTTAACTCTTTATCTGTGTAATATTCTTTGTCGTCTATTCCTATTTCTTCTCTAAATTGCCTAGCTTCTTTGTAAATTGAATATTTATCACGGTTTCTATCATGATTAAATATAGCTTTGATGAGGTCATCTTTTCCTGTTTTTAAATATTTGCTGTATTTTATGATTTGTGTTTTGTAAAGCATTTCTAAATTGATAAGTCCTCTTCCTCCATGGTCTAAGGGTATGTACAATCTGTTAACGTCAGCTTTTTTTTGGTGCGCTCTATTTATTGCTAATAGTTTTCTAGTTTTAGTATCTATTGCTTTTAAATCATTATTTTTATAATTGATGACTCCAAATGAGTACAACAAAACTGGTACGGCATATGTGTTAATAGATTTTATTAGATTTCTAGAGCTAAGATGTGTTTTTGTAAGACATTTAACGCGTCTGAAGTATTCTTTTTGAATCTGCTGTCTAACTTCACTATGATTTATTTTTCCTGATTCGTTAATCCCTAAATATTTATACTTTTCATGACTCTGTAGATGTTCAAACTCTTCCCCACTTAACAGTATGTGTCCCTCTCCTTCGTGGCCTTTTCTTCTTCCTGCTGTTAGATGTAAAACGCTACACTTATTTAAGCCGAAACTCATACCTATATCTTGCGTAAATATTTCGGTGCTATCAAGTAAAACTTTTAAACTATTCTTGTTTTTGGCATATAATTTTAAATCATCCATGTAGAGTAAATGATTTAAATAAATGCTATCTCTAAGATGATATCCATTGAGCTCATATTTGTTAAGAATCTGAGACAAAGGATTTATACTTAAACAGAACAAAAGAGGTGATAACGAATCTCCTTGGAATATTCCCCGTCGTATATAAATCGGATCAGTAGTTATTGAGCCGGTCATGCTATGAGCTGTCATAATAATTTTCCACCTGGGCATCACTATTTTTAGGAATCTGATAATCGACCTTGGACATCTGTATAATTCAAGTGCTTTTAGTAGCCAATCATGAGATACGCTATCAAAAGCTTTTCTATAATCAACCCAACCCATACTAAGGTTCTTTTGAGACTGGTGTGCGTCTTCCAGTATGGCTTTATTCAACATAAGATGATCTTTACATCCTCTTGCACGACGGCGGCATCCTCTTTGTTCTGGGGCTATGATATTATTATTTTCACAGTGCGTATAGAGTTGATCAGCTATAACGGATTTTAACAGTTTGTACATAGTTGGTAAGCACGCTATTGGGCGCCAATTTTTAGGATCTTCAGTGTCTTTATCTTTCGGTATTAAAATAACTTGTCCTGTAGTAAACCATTCTTCTATTGTTTCTGTACCTTTAAATATTTTATCAAAAAGCTTTGCTATATACTCGTGTGCATTTGTAAAGTATTTTAGATAATAGTTATGTATTTTATCTATACCTGGCGTTTTCCAATTATGTAATTTATTTATTGCTATTTTTATCTGCTCTAATTGAATGCTATCAAATGTATGTTCATCGAAGCCTAAAGCCGATTCTTCTAATTCTTTAATCCACGTAGCTGTTTTATTGTATGCTATTGGTTGTGCTAAAATATTATTCCAAAAGGTTTCTAGCGCTTGTTTTGTAGGAATGTTATTAGTTTTATTTTGAGTTTTCCTGTTACTTATATCTTCATAGCGTTTAAGTCTTCCTGCCATGGCTTTTAGTTTTTGTTTTATTGTTTCTACCATTTTATCGTGATCTTGTTGGCTAAATATGTTATATTTATTGTATAGTGTGTTTTTTATTCTAAGAATTTTTCTACTATTTACTCCTTTGCCTATTTCTGTTAACTGTCCTAATTCTTTTCTAATCATATCTATTTTTGATTTTAGTCTACGTTTCCAAGGTGGGTCTTTAGAAGATTTTTTCGTCATTGATGGAGAGTAAGGTTTCTGACTATTTGTTATTATCAATGTTTTTGCTGCAGCGTATAAAACGTCATTAGTATCTCTAAGTGTACAATTTGTTATAAGTAAAGTCGGGAGGAAATTATTAATCTTACGTAAATTTTCGAAAAAGGTTTTATTAAATTTAGGTTTTGGTAGAAAGCATCTTTCATCCATAGGTGTGTGTTTAACTTCAGCCAATGTTTGTAGCAAATCTAAAATAATTTGATCTTGATCTTCACTAGTGTCTATGTTTCCAATTGTATCTCGAGCCTGTTGTTGCACAGCATCATCTATGATTTCTTCACTTTCATTATCTTCTAATATAATGTTATTTGTGACTACTCCATCTGATTGTTGTGTATCTGTATTTACTTGATAATTACTTGGATTATGTATTTGACTGTTAATTGTGTTAGTTTGTGTATGTAATGTAATAGGAACCGGATCAATTTCTGTTAAATCGTGTGTATTTTCAGCCTGTCTTTTAATTTTCTGTAAAACTTCTTCTGAAATAAATTTACGGTTAATTATACTTCGCGCTTGATTTGATAATGTATTTCCAGTGTATTTATTGATTTTTGGGTTATTAGGATTACGTTGCTTAAATATGTTCTCAAATCTTTTGATGTAACCTGGTCGTTCGGCTTTTGCTTTGAAGTAGCAATACATTAGTTCTTGTAATTCGTTCTGTGACCACTTTCTTCTAGCATCGTCTGAAATTACTGAACGTGTGGTGGTCGTCTCCGAGGTACCGGCAGAGTTTGTGGGCAAGCCACTACTTTGCAAAGTACTTTCGGCATCACTGATTATGTCGGCTGTAGTATCTTCGGGTCCCCCGACTCCTGCCCGCCTGTTCAGCAAGGAGCCACTTATTATTATTATTATTATTATTATTATTATTATTATTATTATTATTATTATTATTATTATTATTATTATTATTATTATTATTATTATTATTATTATTATTATTATTATTATTATTATTATTATTATTATTATTATTATTATTATTATTATTATTATTATTATTATTATTATTATTATTATTATTATTATTATTATTATTATTATTATTATTATTATTATTATTATTATTATTATTATTATTATTATTATTATTATTATTATTATTATTATTATTATTATTATTATTATTATTATTATTATTATTATTATTATTATTATTATTATTATTATTATTATTATTATTATTATTATTATTATTATTATTATTATTATAGTTATAATAGGTGCAGTGAGGTGCGAAACAAAACTATGTTTATCAAATTAAATCAAACTTTTAATGATGAAAGAATTACATTAAAATTGCCTAAACTCTAACTTATAGTCTAGTTACGGTCGATGTGTGTACCGTAGTAAGAATGCACCGCTCCCTCGCGGGCCTCCGCGTTCCCAGGCCGCGCATCGTTTCCCTGAATCGGGCAAACGATATCTTGCCGATACAAGACCGGCACTCGGCGATGTCTAATTAATATTTATATTAATTATGTATGTATGGTATAACTCCTCCCTCCTGAAGAACAGCAACTATTTTAGAATGTTTAATGAAAATGTTGCTGGTGGTTCCTGCCCACACTCTGTATTTTCATTTTCTGCCACTGGATAGGTCACTGCATCGTTTGTACATAATTTTCTAAATAGCTTACGTCGAATTATAAGAAAAACGGTTATAAGTACAGTGGCGCTAAGTATTAGTCCATAAAAAGGAATAGTGGTATGATATAATGTAGATTTATCCAAGTGAACAGCCGTTTGTAGTTCAATTTTTCCTTGGATTTCATGCAATGAGTCCAAATTGATTGTGTTTAATTTGATTGTTTCTCGAGGGGTTTGAAAATTTTCCTCATCATCTATTGTCGAAAGTGTCATTATCTTCATAGGTTCACCTTTAAGATTATCACTTGTGTTAATAATTGTAAATTCTCCTGTTCGCAGAATACAATTACGAGGTATAGAAACCAAATAACTACCTCGTAGGTTAACATGGTCTTCTCTTCCACATATTAACTGAACGTTCGTTTTTTTTGGAAATGCAACTGAATAGTATCTATCATCTAATTTTTCCATAGCTTCTTTCGAAAGTTTTAAAGCAGTTGACTTGCAAAACTTCGTCATTTCCTTTCTGTCAATAAGAGTTTTAATACAATCTGGATCTGTTCTCACTTGGTGGTGTAATTTTTCCTCGCATAGATATATGGATTGTAACTTCGGGCATTCAGCCTCAATGTACAAGTAAGAATTCCTATTAATTGCGATCATAGGATAGGGAGGGATAATGGTTTTATTATATTTATTAGGTAATACGGCAAGTTTATATAGTATATATATATTTGGTGATAAAATGGGGAATCCATAGACTATAATGATTTGATTTTCTGAATAATAATACCCAGGCTTTATAATATCATAATAATCTCTTAATTCTACGTCTAATATTTGATCCTTACTGTATATAGTTTTCAACTTCCTTAATATATTACTCATTACATCTATATCTAGCATAGAGTGGTGCGTGCTCGATGCACGAATAAAACCTAGTATATTTTCTATTCTGTATAGTTCTGTAAGCAAGTCATCCACATTTTCGCTAATAATGGATAAAAATTGACTAATTTTCGTATATTTTATTAAACTAATTCCCATTTGGCTTTGATTGTGCACTAACAACTCTAATGATTTATTAATTTTCACTTGGTTCTCAACAAGTTTATCAATTATTTCAATATGCTTAGCCATCCAATCCTTACTAAGACTTATGTGGTTATTTAATTCAGTAGCTATATTATTTTCATTCTTAGTAAGTGTTGAAATGGCATCATTGTACTTAATTGCATCAGTGTAATCTAAATTTCCTGTAACACTCTTTATGACTGAGCCCAAGCCGTCTATAAGCCCTCTCCTAACACGCCTTGGTTCGAGGCTTCTAAGCTGATTTAGCGTTTTATTTAATTTGCTAAATAGGTGGTCTAATTGTATGTTATGTAAAGAACTGTTTTTTTGAAGTCGCGTGCTAATTTCCTGTATTTGATTTTTAACAAGGAAAATTTTATTTTCGATATTTTCTAAATCTATATATTGAAGAAAAGTATGATAATGGATTACGTGTCTCATTGGTCCTAATTTAAATGGTAAAATTCCCGGTCCATCGTCCAAGCTTTCAATCCGTATCTCTTGAGCCCGCGTTGTGTGAAGTGTTAGCACCGTCAGTATTCTGTAACAACATTACGTTTTTAGGAGTTCTCTTTAAGCGTGCTTTTGCAACTGGGCCGCGTTTTTTTGATGTATATATATGTACTGGTAAATTAGATACAACTCTATCATGAGTAAAGCGTGGGGCAAGTTTTTGACGATCTGCTATCGGATTTCTAACAAAAATTGACTGCTGTGGTTGATAATCTATTTCAGCCTCGCGATTTCGATTACGTCTATTTATTATATTTATACGATCTGTGAGGGAATTTTTATTAATTTTTTCATATATAATTTTCATTTGATCTCTATGACCAAGTATATAATTTTGCATTAGATGCTCATTTAAATCGATATTTAACGGATCCCTAGGATCAAAGTGACCTCGAATTATATCATACGGTCGGCACTTCGTAAAATTGTGGATTGAGCTATTGTAAGCAATTAATGCATAGGGTATCAGATTTGTAACCGGCTCATCTTTACGTTTTAATTTTAATAATCTTAAATGTTCTAAAAGAGTTGAATGAAACCGTTCTATTATACCATTACCGTTTGGGGAATGTGCTAATGTTTTATGATGATTTATATTGTACAATCTAATAAATTCGGAAAACATTTGGTTTGTGAATTCTGTTCCATTATCTGTCATTATTGTTAAGGGAAGTCCATGATGCGTGCAATAGTGTAAAAGCCCTTGTAAAATGCTTAGACCAGTACCATCTCGTAGATGGTAAGCTTGGCCATATTTTGAAAAAACGTCCACAAATGTAATAAATTTTTCGTTTTCTACAGTAAATAAATCTATGTGAACGATTTCAAGTGGTTTAGAAGCTGGAGGCACGACTTTAAATTCTTGTCTTATAGGGTTTCTGTCATATTTTGCTTGTCCACATATTTCACATTCATTTATAAATTTTGAAATATGTTCCTTCATTTTCGGCCAATAGTATTTACGTGAAATTGCTAAAAAACTTTCCGTTATTCCCCTGTGATTCGTTTTCCCATCGTGATAATTACTAATGATATTTTGTTGTTTTAAATAATCTGGCACATCCTCTAATTGCAATTTTGATAATACAAGCTTCATAGATGAACTACGAAATGTATTTTGTAAAATGGGAATAATTTTATACATCGCCGGCGGAGGATCTATCTTTAATGCAGTTTTTAATTTAGGATCTACAAACTCTTTAATTACATTAATAATATCTTGTTCTAAATTACTTTCCGATATTTGAACACAGATGCGTATGTGAGTATCGAAAACTTTCGTTACTGTTGGTTTATTTTTTATACCATCTACAACGCTAATACTCAGCTGTCTTTGATATTTATTTAAGGGTTCGTCGGTGATTGGAATTTCCAGTATTGGATTTTCCTGGCTCGTGTGGACTGTAACATTGGAAGATCCTGGTAAAAGATTCTCACTTGATGTTGTAATAACCGATACGGTAGATGAACCTGGTGAAGGTGCAGTATTAGTACCTTCAGTGTTACTACTAGTTGTTGCTATAGATTCTGAAGACGATCCAGGCGTTTCTGTTGGATTAACTATCATAGAGTTTACTTCTTCATTATAAATTTCAATCCTAGAAAGGGCATCAGCATTTAAATTACATTTGCCTTTTTTGTAAACTATTGAAAAGTTGTATTCGCTAAGTTTAAGCCGCCATCTTGTCAATTTAGCGTTTGGTTCCTTCAAATTCACAACCCATTGGAGCGGTTTATGGTCTGTTACAATTTTGAATTTACGACCGAAAAGATAAGGCCGAAAGTATTTGGTGGACCAAACGATAGCCAATAGTTCCTTCTCTATTGTACTATAATTACATTCACTATCGTTAAGAGTTCGTGAAGCATAGCATATTGGTTTGTCCGATCCTATTGTTCCTTGTGACAAAACGGCTCCAATGGCGTAATTAGATGCGTCTGTAGTTAATATGAAATCCTTAGTAAAATCTGGATATTGGAGGATTGGGTCATTGGTCAATAGTTTCTTGCACTTTTCAAAAGAGTTAATGTAGTCTGAGTCTATATTGATTTTGTTTCTCTTCTTTAGGCAGTTTGTTAGTGGCTTTGTAAGTCGGGCAAAGTCGGGAATAAATTTTCGATAGTGTTTGCGTTTTGTGTAGGATGCTTTTGATTTAAACGACGTTTGGTAATATTAGAATAAAAGAAAGAAAGAAAGAAAAGTTTATTCCAGCTAATAATAGTACTACATGCTATTGACATTAATTAACACATATAAAATATAAATAAATAACATATACTTATATCAAATTTTACTTACAATTAGGGGAATATAAAATATTTTAAAATACAAGGAAAAAGTAAATTAAATGGCAGCTGGAAATGGGCACACTCAACATATGTCGCAGAGAACTGCGAGCGTTGGTTTTCAGTGCGACCCAGTGGTTCGCGGAGTTCGGACGGTGTACAGTCTTAAATTTAATGCGGATTTTCTTTTTTTTTTTTTGTTTTTACTTAATTCAAGTCATATAATAAGAAAGTGGACTAATTAGCATTATTAACCTCTTAGAACAATAGTAAATATAATAATAATGAAGCATTACACTAGGAACATTAACTCGGAATGTGGCGATAATAAAAATTAGTATTGGTAAGTTTATTTTTTCATTTATTTCAATATACCTTCTCTATGTAGTGATTGAGGTGTGAGTACATGTGTGCTTAATTATGTGACTGCGAGTGTGTTGGTGTGTGTTTGTTCGTCTATGTGTGTATTTACGTATATATGTTTGCGTTTATAAGATTTTTTGTAAGTTTAGTAGATACGACTTATAATGAGTTTTAAAGTTAGCTTCTGATTTCAGATTACGAATCGGAGGCGGCAGGTTATTCCAACACTTAGTCGCATTATACCTGTAACTACCGCGAAAAGAAGCATTACACCCCAATGGATAATTCAGCCGGCTACTACCTGTGCTTTGGGGATTATTATGTCTACGTTTAGACCAGTCCAGGTTATCAAAGAGATACGGTGGACATTTATGTTTTATTACCCCAAACAATAATGATGCAAAATGAAGCTGCCTACGATATTTCATTTTTAAGATATTTGCACTGTTAATGTAAGGTGTCACATGTGTCCGAGGGGGTATATTAAAACAAAATCTGGCACAAGCATTCTGGACACGCTGGATAAGATTTTGCGAGCGAACTAACAACCTGGGGCCTATGACAACATCTGCATAATTCAGCTTGGAGAGAATCAATGATTCACACAATTTGATTCTAACATCGCGTTTTAAAAAATCCCTTATTCTATATAAAACTCGCAGCCTATAAAAACAATTACGTGCTATGTTAGTCACATGTTTTTCAAATCTTAGAGTCTCGTCCATGAGAACGCCAAGGTTACGAGCTTCTGATACCCTTTCAATTGGGTTTATGTTAAGGCGTATAATTGGGTTATGTGCAACTATCTTTTAAACTTGTTTATTATTTCCAATAATCAAATATTTAGTTTTAAGGGGATTTAAAATGAGTGCATTATTAACAGACCATTCGAATATACGTTGTAAATCTGCGTTAAGTTTTTCCACAGCTACTGACACCTCTGATGACTTAAATGAGATATAGATTTGAAGGTCGTCGGCATATATATGATATTTACAATCCTTTATATTTTGAACTACATCGGCGCTATATAAAATAAATAATAAAGGACCTAATATCGAACCTTGTGGTATTCCCCTCCTTATTCTTCTATTTGCCGAACAAGCCTTCACGTCAGTGCTGTTATGTTCTAGGATTACACTCTGGGTTCGATTTTGAAAGTAGCTGTCAAACCACCTTACAGCTTCGGTTGTTAATCCATAATAAGATAACTTAGACAGAAGAAGCATAAGATATTATTCGCTTTTACTTGCAAAACTTTACAATTATGATTTGAAATTACGTAGAAATAATGCAATTTAGACAAAAAAATAAGTAGATAGTGCATCCGTAGTCGTTGCAAAAAAAGTTTTTGTAAAGATGGCGTGTCCTCCCTCCAAGCGGTACCGAATGCAGCTACACTATTGGTCGCCGATGACGGCATAAATGCTGATTATTGGTGGTGTTCTGATGACGACATAGCGATGCAGGGCAACAGGGCTCCACCTGGTGTGTGTTCCTGTCATTTCTTAACATTCTCCCGGCCTTGGAAGAACACTTCCAATTTTAAACTATGGTCACTGGCAACGGGCAGATTTTTGAGAAGGCTCGCCGTATAACGCCATCTGCAGTATTGATGTCAGCTACCCTTGAGATACCATCGTTGCCTGGGAAAGTCTTTATGATACGTCCAAGTCTCCATCGGAGCGGGGGCACATTGTCCTCTTTAATTACAACAAGGGTATTTAGCTTCAAGTCACCTGAACAGTCTTTCCATTTAGTCCGTGTTTGAAGCTCGGATATAAATTCTTTAGACCATCGCACCCAAAAATGTTGTCGCATTTGTTCCACCCTTTGCCAGCGCGTGAGTAGATGCACCGGTTTTTCCGTCAAGTCTTCACTGTAAACTGGAGCTGTCAATGAGCGGCCAATCAAGAAGTGCGCCGGACTCAGTGGTTGCAGGTCTCCTGGGTCTGTTGACAAAGGACTGAGAGGACGGGAATTCAATACGGCCTAAATTTGAATTAAAACCGTATTAAATTCCTCGTACGTTAAGTGTGCATTGCCTATAACACGCCGTAAATGATGCTTGCAGCTTTTGACTCCCGCCTCCCATAACCCCCCAAAATGACTAGCGTAAGGTGGGATAAAATTAAATTTTATATTTTGAGAGGCTACGTAGTCCTTTATGTTATTTGAACAAGAGTTTAAAAATTTAGAAAAATCATTCATTAATCCTACAAAATTTCTTCCGTTATCTGAGAATATTTCCGCAGGTTTTCCGCGACGCGAAATAAATCTCTTAAGTGCGAGTAAATAAGCGTCAGACGACAAGTCCGTGACCAACTCGAGATGAATCGCCCGTGTGACAAAACAAATAAATAAGCAAATATATGATTTTACAGTTCTCGCTCCTCTACCTTTACGGTTAAGTATGTATACGGGTCCTGCATAATCTACTCCGCATTTTATAAAAGGAAATCCTGGTTGCAAGCGTTCGTTAGGTAGATTACCCATGAGCGGTGTAACAACCTTGGCTCGCATACGAGCACATGTAATGCACTGGTGTACTACCATTCGAGCCAAATTTCTACCTCCAACTGGCCACCACATATCTCTGAGTGAATACAGTAATTGTTGTGGCGGTGCATGCATTAATAATTTATGATGGTGTCTAAATAAGAGTAAAGTAAAATGATGTTTTGTGCATAATAAAATCGGGTGTTTTTTATCGAAATTAAAAATTGCCGAATTAGATATGCGTCCACCCACACGTATTAAATTATTTTTATCAAGAAAAATATTTAGTGTGGTTAAGTTATTTCCTTTTTTTAATGTATCCTTTTTTAAAAGAGCATCATGTTCACCTGGATAGGCCTCAAGCTGCGACAGGCGCGCCAGCAACAATACAGACTCCCTCAACTCGTCCGCAGACAGCGCGCCGGGCCGCCGTGATTGTTTATTGCGCGCATTATGTATAAAACGTAGTACATAAGCGGCGGCCCGCTGCATGCGACCAAACTGAGAGAACCTGGAAAATGCAAATAGTGAATCGTTATTATTTTTATTACACAATAATATTTTTATTGCATTAGATTTCGTCTCAGGCAATTCGTCTGGATTCGGACATGAGTCTGCATGAGAGCAATCGTAATAAACTTCGTGAAGGAATGACGCGCCATTCCACCATAACGATGAGTTACACAGCGCGTCTAAGTGTAGTCCGCGTGAAACAAGATCAGCCGGGTTATCTCTTCCTCTAACATGGCGCCATAACTTATTTTTTGTTAATTCATGTATTTCTGATACCCTATTTTGTACATACGTTTTTAACAAGTTAGGAGACATTTGTAGCCATCCTAGAACGATGGTAGAATCTGTCCAGAAAATTACTTTATCAAATTCACCCCTAAGTGACTGTTTTAATTTAAAATAAAGACGTGCACCTAATAGCGCTCCACACAATTCCAACCTAGGTATTGTTGTAGGGGTGAGCGGCGCGACTTTAGACTTCGAACTTAACAACCTAACCGTCACAACTGACCGGCTATCTACACTACGGATATAAGCGCAAGCGCCGTATGCTACCTGTGACGCGTCAGTAAAGATATGTAATTCTCTACAGATAGGTTCATCACAGAAGACATAACGCGGGATGACAATTTTATTTAAATATGAGAGATTGTTAACAAATTTAAACCATGCGTGTGCTATGTTTTCCGGTACAAGTTCATCCCAATCTATTTGCAGAAGCCACAGTTTTTGTAATAACACCTTAGCTAATATTATCGCGGGACTTAATAATCCGAGAGGATCAAAGATCTGTGACGTCACTGATAAAATAATGCGTTTAGTCGGTTTGTCATTATTTTCAATGTGCGTATGAAAATGTAAATCATCGGATTTATTAAACCAACCTATACCTAATGTTTTACTATGTGCATGTTCGCCGAGTGTTAATTCTTTTACGGTGTTATTTGTTAGGTAACCGTCATGATCAAAATTAAAAATCCATTTGTAAAGAGGAAAGCAGCCCTTTTTTAAAGTCTTTGCTGTTTCTTCGCAAATAAATATTAAGTTATTTATATCATCAGCCCCACAAATTAAATCATCGACGTAAAAATTATTATGAATGACCGTCGTGACCTCCGGTATATTACATTCTTGACCTAATTGTTTTAAGCACCTACAACTTAAATATGGCGCAGAGGCAGTACCGTAAGTCACTGTGTTAAGTTGATATATTCCTATTTCCTCCGACGATGTATCACGCCATAGAATAAGTTGTAAATCCCGATCCTTAGGGTGGATCAACACTTGCCTATACATTTTTTCTATGTCAGCGCAGGCAACGTATTTAGTTTCGCGAAACATCAGCAAAATAGATATCAAATCTCCTTGTAACGGTTCTCCGATTAATTGCAAATCATTAAGTGATTTTCCGTTTGACGTGGCTGCACTACCATCGAATACCACCCTAAGACGCGTTGTTGCGCTGTGTTCGCGGAATACGCCATGGTGTGGCAAGAAGCAATGAGGGTTACCATATGATAATATGCGAGTCATATGTCCTAATTTTATGTATTCATGTATGAAATCTTTGTATAACTGCTTGTATGCAGGATTGCGCTCTAATCGCCTTTCTAGTGCTAAGAAACGACGTTCCGCTTGAGGATACGACTCACCTAGCGTATCAGGTGGAAGTTTAAAAGGAATTCGAACGCAGAATCTTCCGTCAACATCTCGCGTTGTTGTTTTATGGAAGTATTCTTCGCACTGACGTTCATCCTCACTACGCGAATCCCCAGACATGCGACTACTAGGGAGTTCTTCAACTTCCCAGAACATACGGACTTGTTTGTCTATAGTAATATAATTACAAGACACGGCTTGCATTTTTTGTGAATTATTTTGATATATAGGTCCAGATACGACCCAACCTAATTTTGTATTTTGTAGAAATGGACCATTAGATAAACGTATCTTTCCTTCTTCTAAAAGGTTCCAAAAATGATCAGCCCCAATCAACATATCTATCGGTCGACATTCGAAGAATAAGGGGTCTGCTAATTGTATATGCGTAGGTATAAAAAAGTTGTGTTTTTGTATGGAGAAACTTGGTAAATTTGAAGTTATTTGTGGTAGAACTAAACATGAAATGCGCATGGAAAATGTACCACAAGTCGGCTTCATGTGTATATCACAATATTGCGTGCTATTTGTGACTACATTACCAACCCCATTTATTTGTAAAGTGGACTGTATTAATTTTAAATTTAATTTATTGCAAAGATTTTGTGTAATAAAACTACGTTCACTGCCACTATCTAAAATAGCGCGAATTGTGTGGAAAGTACCTATTTCGTCGGCTATCTGAATCAATGCAGTTGACAATAAAACTTGGTTCGAGGATAATTGTGTGTATAACGTATTAGAGTTTGCATGTGGTTATTGTTTACTTGATGCGCGTGCGGCTCTGTGATGTAAGGCGCTTCATTTGTCGAGAACAGCGAAAGGGTACGCACCTCAGCGCAATTCCCGTCGCCCTCCTCACGATGAATTAAAGAATTATGTTTTTTATCGCATTTTTTACAGGGACCATAACGACATTCACTAACTGTATGACCGGAATGTAAACAATTCTCACATAAGTGTTTATCTTGTATGAGTTTCAATTTATCGTATAAGTTTAAGTTTAGAAATTGGTTACAAGAATATAACGAATGATGCGCGTTACACATTATGCAAGTTTTTATGCGTGTTTTCGTGTTTTGTGAATGTTGTTTAGGTTTATTTACTACTACGTTGCAATGTGATTTTGATTGTGTTTGTAAGTTATTTGAATGACGCTTATTATAATCGAATGACTGTGATGGTATGGATTTTGAATGTGTGACGGATAATGTTTCTAACATAATATATCAGCCTTATCTCTCAGAAATTTAATTAAATCATCTAACTTAATTTTTGTTAAAGAGTCAGTAACAGGTATCAATGTACTTTTATACCGTTCCCACTCGCGTTCTGTAGCGGGATCTAACTTGGAAACTACTAAATAAAGAACTAACGTGTCCCAATGTTCCGTAGGTTCCTTTAATAATTTTAATGCGCGGATATTTTTTAATATAGTGTCTATAAGTTTCCGTATTAAAACCGGCGACTCTTTATTCACATTTGGAATGCTAAATAGTGATTTAACGTGATTATGTACTAGAAGTCTACTATTATTATAGCAATTAATAAGCAATTCCCAAGCAATAGAGTAATTACTTGCTGAAAATTCAACTGAATCTATAACTAACTCTGCGCTACCGCATAAAGAAGACTTCAGGTAATGAAATTTTTGTATATCTGAAATGTCGTTAGAATTATGAACTAAAGCCAAATATGTGTCACGAAATTCTAACCACTGATCATAATTACCGTCGAAGGTAGGTAGCGAGATTGTAGGTAATTTTATAGATTGAGACCTAGTACTCATTGAAAAAGACTTATTATCGGGTTCATCACCAGTGATCATGCACTCGGTCTTAGCTAGCACACTATAATAATCATTTTCAAATATTTCGCGTACACTTAACTGCGTTTCTAACTCAGACGCTGGAAGAAGACTTTCAATTTTATTTTGAACTTCGTTAAATTCATTATAAATATTCTTAGCACTTTGCAAACGTAAATTTAACTCTGCGCGTTGTAAGTTAGTTATTTCTGAGGACTGAAGTGAGTTAACATAATTCCTAAAAACCGTTAATCTACCTTTTAATGAGCCTCTTAATTTTTTCAAATTTCTGAAAATTGTATCATCTGCCTCACCCTTCATACTCGATTCTTGTTCACCTTTAGTCATTCTGAGAGGTAAGAAAGGAGAGAATACTTACAGTTACAAACACCAAACCGACGCGATACAGACCACGACACCCTCGTCAACTTTGTAACGCCCTTTTTGCTCGTGGTTGCTCCTTACTCCTTGTTGTATTTAAGCAGTAGTCGTTCCAGTGGGTGTCGTCTCCCGTGGTAGGTATGGTAGTTCGCCCCTGGTTCGTTTCTTGTATCCGGCTCGAAGGACCAAATGTTTGCGTTTTGTGTAGGATGCTTTTGATTTAAACGACGTTTGGTAATATTATTCGCTTTTACTTGCAAAACTTTACAATTATGATTTGAAATTACGTAGAAATAATGCAATTTAGACAAAAAAATAAGTAGATAGTGCATCCGTAGTCGTTGCAAAAAAAGTTTTTGTAAAGATGGCGTGTCCTCCCTCCAAGCGGTACCGAATGCAGCTACACCATTGGTCGCCGATGACGGCATAAATGCTGATTATTGGTGGTGTTCTGATGACGACATAGCGATGCAGGGCAACAGGGCTCCACCTGGTGTGTGTTCCTGTCATTTCTTAACAATAGTATCCTATTAAACCTAAAAATTGTTTAATTTGTTTTATAGTTTTGGGTAGTGGGTATTTTTCAATAGCAGCTATTTTATCTGGATTCGGCTTTATTCCTTCGCCACTAATGACATGACCAAGGTACGTAGTTTCTAATTTCAAAAATTCAGATTTATCCAACTGAACTTTGAAATTAGAATCTCTAAGTCTATTTAACACTTTTTCTAAATTTACCATATGTTCCTGCAAGGACGTGCTGAATATGATAATGTCATCTAAATATACAAGACAAATATTATTTTGTAAACCTTTTAGGACATTATCCATCACTCGCTGAAACGTCGATGGTGAGTTTTTCAGGCCCATTGGCATACGTACAAATTCGAAATGACCGTTTTCTACATTGAAGGCAGTTTTTGGTATGTCTGCGGGATTCATTTCTACCTGGTAGAAACCACTAGCTAAATCTAATACTGTGAAATACTGACACCGGCCAAGTTTGTCTAAAACATCCGTGATATTTGGTATGGGGTACTTATCATCCAATGTTTTGTTATTCAACTTACGAAAATCTACCACTAGGCGCCATTTTTGTTTACCTGATGCATCAACCTTTTTTGGAACTACCCAAATAGGTGAGCTCCAAGCTGAATCAGATGGCCGAATAATCCCTTGCTCTAACATCTTAGTGATTTGTTCCCTAATCTCCTGACGATGAACATAAGGATAGCGGTAGCTTTTCGTAAATACAGGTATTTCGTCAGATGTTCGTATATTATGTTTTATGTGATTAGTAAAGGTTAGTTTTTCTCCTTCTATATAAAAAACATCAGCATATTTCGCACACAATATTTCTAAATTGATTTTTTCTTCTTCGTTCAAATGGTTAGTCCTAAGGCGTGATATAACCTCCTGTTCTCTATTCAATTTAGTATCTATTGGTGAACATTCAATATTAAAAAAAGATATATGAAAAGGTGTATTAAAATTTAAATTAACATCGTCATTAGTAGGATTTTCTACTTCAATTAGAGCTACTTGGTCAATTACCGATGTTATACATTCGTGTATTATATAGTTGCATGTAACTTGTTCAGCCACAAGTATATCTCCATTTAAACTATTAATAGGTACATTTATTAAGCGCGAGGAACGTGCTGGAATAATTTCATGTGTATTTATCGTTTTGCTATCATATGTGCGCAAAGGTAAAATTGAATTTTTAGTATGTAATAGGTTACGTTTTAAATCAATTTTGTGGCCGTCTAATAAATCTAAGCCAATTAAGCCATCGAAGTAGTTATGGAATTTGTAAATGAACAATTTAATGTTGCAGTTATTTTTAAATTCGTGAAAATTTGGTATGGTAATTGAATAGTTATTAAAACTTGTGGCATGTACATTTTTCACTTCAAATGGATCTAGATTAAGTAGTATATGAGAAAAATATTTTTTGACAACATCTGGGTCGATAAATGACTGATTTGCTCCGGTGTCTATCAATAGCTTTAGTGGCGGATTACTGGTCTGTATATAACGTAGGTGTTGTCCAGATTGTAAATTTAGCTCTATCCTAACTCTTTTTTCAGGTGACTTTTGTGAAAATTTTCATGTTCATAATATTTAGTATCATGCTCTTCAAACTGTTCACATTCCGGAATGTTATTCTGAAAGTATTCTTCAGAATACTCCGGCAAAAAAATTCTATTATAGTCATAGTCAGAATAGTCATAGGGTTCATACGCGTAATTTGGGTAGTAGCCAGAATTGTCATAGTCTGCTGTCTCGTTTAAATTCATTTCACGAGTCCTTAGATAGTTTGAAGGTGGAGGGTTACCATGTCTAGTCCAGTCATGTCCTGTAGGCGGCAAAACCTTAGGGACGAAAGTTTTTACGCCACTCATTGGCTTAGGTGAAGTATATCGAAGAGGTAATTTAAATGCTTCACTTCGTGGATTGGAACTAGGTGGGGGTCCACGAAACATTTGTTGGGTCCTAGTTGGCATGCGAAATGGTGGTAACCCTAATGGTTGCTGATATCTAAGTTGCGGAGGTGCTGCCGCTGTCATCCCATGCCAACCTGGTGAAGGATTTGGAAATTTAAAAACAGGTGGCGGACGAAAATCGTTAAAAGTAGGTGTGGCCTTGAAATTATTTTGAAATTTAGTCAAATTTTGGCTGTTACGATTTTGCATATACATAATATTTAATTCATCTTGTACGAATTCTAGGGCCTTTTCTATTGTATCGGGCCGCATGCATCTTATTCGTGACCCCAATGGTTCATTTAGTCCCCGAAGAAAAGTTTTTAATGTTAAGTTCTTATATAATGATCGTTTTGCATCAATTGTAGTACCTATGGTTTCATGTAATGATACGTAGGTCATAATTGTGCTAAAGAGCGACTGACACCTATCATAAAATTCTTGCGGTGTGCTAGAGTCTTGACTTTGACAAGCGAGGTCATTATAGAGGGCTATTTCATCTCTTTGATCAGAAAAATTATTTATAAGAGAATTTCTGATGCCATTCCAATTGTCTGGGATTCCGTTAGAATTTATAGTTCGCGCAGCTGATCCGGTTACTTTATTAAGGATCCCATTTAACAAAATCAGATTATTGATTTCTTGACCGGGATCGGCGCTCACAAATTTTAAAACTAATTGATCACACAATTTAATAAAACGCGTTAAGACATTGGGGTTACCATCAAATTCTGGGACAGCCCGTAATGCACTATAAATTTTATCTGCGTAAATATCATCCATATTATTTAAATTTCTATTTGAGTCAAAAAGATTTAACCGAGGAGACGGAGCCTCCCGGGCTTTTCGTAATGTTTTATGAAAAATTTTGATACACAGAAAATTTCAAAAAAAAGATCTATTATATTAATGTTTTAAATATAATTAATACACGGCGATTATTATATTTTATTAATTATACACAATACATTGATACGAGAAATTATCGGTAGAAAAGATATAACACTATATAAGATACTTATAACATTTAAATATATATTTGCACAGAAAAAGGACGTCGCAATATAATAAATTATTCGTCACTCGTACTTACAATATCAACATAGTTTCGATAATCCGCTTCAGTATCTATTGTTGGATACCACCCTCAACTGCTGCCCATCAGGTTCCAATGATCTCCAAATTAAGCTCGGTAGCCGGTTCGAAAAGTTCTTCGGTAGATCCTAATTCGCACCGTTGGAGATAATACCGACTGCGCCAGTTATAATAGGTGCAGTGAGGTGCGAAACAAAACTATGTTTATCAAATTAAATCAAACTTTTAATGATGAAAGAATTACATTAAAATTGCCTAAACTCTAACTTATAGTCTAGTTACGGTCGATGTGTGTACCGTAGTAAGAATGCACCGCTCCCTCGCGGGCCTCCGCGTTCCCAGGCCGCGCATCGTTTCCCTGAATCGGGCAAACGATATCTTGCCGATACAAGACCGGCACTCGGCGATGTCTAATTAATATTTATATTAATTATGTATGTATGGTATAACTTTATTATTATTATTATTACTATTATTATTATTATTATTATTATTATTATTATTATTATTATTATTATTTATACTTGTTTTGAAAATTGTGTTGGTTAATAGACTCAATTACGCGGGCATTACACCAAACGTTAATTGAGAGAAAAAGAAAGAATTAAGTATCAATAGAGAGGAATTTTCTAACAATTCTACATGTATTTAAGATGACTGCTTTTTGGATGGTAAGAAAAGTAAGTGGATGAATCTGTAAAAGTTTTAAACTGGAGTGAAGATTTTTAGGAATAATCCCGGTGGAAGAAATAACAATAGGGATAGTTTTAACTGTATCGACTCTCCACTGTGTTTTGAGTTCAATAGTGAGATCAGAGTATTTGGTGAGTTTATTGGTGTAGGTGGACTGTAGATTGTTTGTGTTGGGAATTGCTATATCAATAAGGTAGACGGTTTTATTTTCCTTATCATGTAGAGTTATATCGGGCCTATTGTAGTGTACTGTTTTATCTGTAATTATTGTTCTATCCCAATACAATTTAAACTTTGGAGATTCTAAGATTATTGCGGGAGAATATTTATAGTAACTAGTTTCTTCTGCGATTAATTTATATTTTAACGCTAAGTATTGGTGTACTATAGCAGCAACTTGGTCGTGTCTATGCTTATAGTCAGTTTGAACAATGCATCTGCAGGCTCCAGTAATGTGCTGTATAGTTTCACTAGCGCTATGGCAATGTCGGCAAAGATCATTTATGGAATTTGGGTCTTTAATGATATGTTTTTTATAATTCCTAGTCTCAATAACCTGATCCTGTATGGCAATCATAAATCCCTCAGTTTCAGGAAACAATTCCCCTCGTCTTAACCACTCGTTTGACGCACCTTTGTCAACGTACGGGTTATTCAGATCGAGTCGATGCCTGCCGTGTAGGGATTTTTGAGTCCAAGTGTTAATTTTCTGTTCTTGTGTAATTTCAACTAGGAGCTTACTTTTATCGTTAAGATTAAGCGGTGTTAGTTTCTTGTCAGCTTGTACAATTGCTAGATGAATTTGTGAATTATTTGATCTGTTATAAAAATAGTTACGTAGTGATTGAATTTGCCTATTGTGTAAATTTTGTATGTCAATTAAATTTCTCCCACCTTCCTGGCATGGGAGTGTTTGTCTTTGAATGCATGCTCTGGGGTGGTGTTTTCTTTGCTTCGTCATCGTCGTGTTAATAATTCTCTGTAGTTTATTAAGATCTGATTGTGTCCACTGTATGATTCCGAAAGAATATGTGAGTATTTATTTATTTATTTATTTATTTAACTCATGAAACTTATATCTAACATTACAGAGAACCCAATGCGTTAGTTAAGTTGAATAATGAAAGTAACATTTAAACCTGTAGTAATTCCATTTAAACCATTACAATAGAAATAAATTTAATTTATCTAATAATATAAATATAATTGAAATAATAATAATCATTCTATGTCAAATTAATAAAATAGTCAAAATTTCAAATGTATAAGACAATCATTCAATTCAATAAACAATCACAAATTAATAACATTAATATTACCTTTAAAAAACAATTTCGATATTACGTCAAATAAAATAATGTCATACCAAATTAAATAAATGTCCATACCTAATTTAATTTACATTATAAAAAATTAATACAAATAAATACGAATAAAGAATAAGATAGTTAAAAAACACTTAGGACGAACACAGTTTATAACAAATTCTGGTGAACTCGCCCAGTGTGCAACTGAACAGATCTACATGGCATGCTGCCGCATTGAGCGTTCGCAGCGCCCTTGTGAGCGGCGCGTCTCGCAACAGGTTGGTGCGCGCGATCGGCAATGCCAGCAACGGCGGCCTCCGGCGACGCTCGACACTGTCAGGCGGCGCGAAGAGCTTCAACTCTTCAAGAATTGCAGGACTGCATAACTCACCGCGCAATACCTTTACCAGGTATTTGGCGAGAGCGACTTCCCGCCGTGTCTCCAGCTTACTGTATCCCACCATGCCTATGACGAACATGGTCGGATACAGCAAGGGATAACCCGGATGCACTCCATACATTTTAAGATAGAGAAACCTGGTGAACTTATTTTGGATGTGTTCCATTATAGTTTTATACCTGATCCCACTCGGAGACCATATAGCCGAGCCATACTCCAAATGACTCCTCACCAAGGCCCCATACAAGGCACGCAAAGCAGCAATGTTGGTAAAACTTCCCGCTTGCCTCATTATGAAGCCGAGGTTCCGGTACGCTCTTTTGCATACCTCGGCTATATGTTCGCGAAAGTTGAGATCAGAAGTAAATCGAACGCCCAGGTCTCTCACCTCTGTAACGCGCTGCAGCGGCTCATCTCCCACGCGATAGTCAAAGCGCCTAGGAAAGCGCGCGCGAGTGAAAGAAACCAGCGAACACTTCTCAGCGTTGAAGTATAGTTTATTTCTGTCACTCCATTCGACAACGCTGTCAATGTCCCTCTGTAGTGCACAGTGATCCGCCATGTCACCTACTTCGCGTACCAGCTTCAAGTCGTCAGCATAAAGGAGGCATGTAGACCCTTGAACCACCTCCGGTAAATCATTAATCATTATGATGAATTGGAGGGGCCCCAAATTACTCCCTTGACTGACGCCTGATCTTGCCCAATACTGCTCCGAAAGACATCCGCCACAGTCAACATATTGACGCCTGTCTCGCAAATAGCTAGCGAAGAAAGACAACGTATGCGGCGTGCAGCCCATGCCAGCTAGCTTCGCGAGCAGGACATCGTTATCAACCGTGTCGAATGCCTTCCGGAAATCGAAGTAGGCGACATCCACCTGTCGCCCCGCATCCACCGCCGGCACCAGACGTGCCATCAAATGCAACAAGTTGCTCGTTGTCCCCCGCCCAGGTCGAAATCCGTGCTGAGCGTCAGACAACCGGGCCCTTACCTTTGCATACAATGCCTGGTGGACAGTCGACTCGAATACCTTAGCCAACGCACACAGGATAGCCACCGGTCTATAGTCACTTGGCTGAAGCCCGCCCTTTCCCTTCGGCACTGGCACCACTCGGGTGAGCTTCCACCTATCAGGAAAGGTAGCGTTAGCTAGGCAGGTATTGAACACATGCAGCAGAGGCTCCTCAAGTGTAAGTCGACAATCCTTTAGGATATAAGGTGGGATTCCGTCCGGTCCAGCTGACCGCTTCGCTGCTAGCCGTGCTAGCGCGCGAGACACGTCCGCCAGAGCAAGGCGCGTCAGATGCACGCGCGCGTCGCCTCCCACCGCCGCGCTCACCTCCGACACATCCAGCCGCGCCGACTCAGGAGCATATATAGAACAGAAGAACCGGGCTAATTCATTTGCACAGTCCTGATTTGAGAGAGTACAACCGTCTCTCATTATTTTACATCGCTCGAAAGCACCCCTTTTTGATCTTAAGAAACCCCAAAATGTTTTGGGGTCCGAAGCGAGATTGTTCTGGACTCGTTCCTGGTAGAGGTCATGAGCGCGCGAAATCTCCGCCTTTACCTTCGCCCTATAATGGGAAAATTCCTCATAGTCGCAGCGGCTCTTAAAAGTTTTATATTTTTTGTGTATCCGGTATTTTATCTTTATATCGTTAATAATTTCTGAGTTATACCAGACTGGATAAATAAATCTAGAACTATCCAATTTGCGAAGTTTCAAAGGCACACAGTTATCAAAAACGTCATTTAGTTTGCTATAAAACAAGCTTAACACTAAGTCAGGATCGTTGGTCAGATATACCTCCGTCCAGTCAATTTTTAAAATAGCTTGATATAAGTCATAAAAGTCCGCTTTATTAAAATTCCATTGCTTCAATGATTGTTGGCCTGGATCCCGGTAGCAATCCGCGCGAGCGGCGGCGCGAGTGGCGACAGCGGCGGTGACCACGACGGCGAGCGGCGGGTGGTACGCGTCCACCGGCTGCAGTGCCTCATCGGCCGCCGCCACCGCCACCCGAGCGCCGTCGCGCGCGCTCAGCACCAGATCCAGCTGTCTGTCTTTACAATTCGATACAGTATTCCACTGAATGAGTTCACAGAAAGACATAAAATATTCATAGTAACTAAGTACACTGTTATAATTACACGAATTTAAATTAAAATCCCCCAAAACAACTACATTATTTTTGAAACTGACACAAATTTGTTCAATTAAACCGAGCATTACTAGGTAATCATTTTCTCCAGTTTTCGGCGGAATATAAACAACACAGCAGGCAAACAAGAATCGATCACAAATATAAACAGAAGCACATACCAGTTCAAAATTATAATTGTCTATGTTAATACCGTCAGGAACAGATACTTGCCGTAACTCGAACCGAGGCGCGGCCACCAGCAGCACGCCACCCTGCTTGCGGCCGTCTGCGCGGTCGCAGCGCACCACAGAGTAGCCGGGCGGCACGAACTCCGCATTCCGAATAGCTTCATTGCACCCAGTCTCGGTGACCGCGAATAAGTCGGAACCCGAAGATTCGAGTAAACATAAAAATTGTGAAGTCTTTGTTCGGAGGCCTCTTACATTCTGATATAGGATATTGACTATCTTATTATTTCGCGACTTGTTGTTGGGCGTGTTTTGGGGCTCGAAAAAACACCCATTCATTATATTCTGTGTCTTTCGGCCATACGCTAGGATTGTATAATTTGTCAAAATTATCTTCCGTTACACCAATTTTGAACGAAGAGTATCCCCTCTCCGTTTTATGTTGTAACTTGGTAACTACTACGAAGCTGTTTCCGCCCAATATATCAGTCACATACTCAGTTATGTCTTCCTCTGTAGTATCTTTAAGAAGCCTCCAGACATGCAAGTACTTCTTACGTTCAACCGCCTTTATTTTAAGACCCGCCGTATTTAATCCCTTGTTGATCGGAGCTATCTTCCGATTCTTAATCAGATTAAAACGCCCTTTTAAGTTTAAATTTAAATTTACACCCGAACTCTCCGCAGGCATAGTTTCTTCCTCCACTGTTGCTTTGCTTTTATCAGCGGTTTCCGCTCGACGTCGCGAACGTCTCGGTCTCACGTTAACCCACTCGACTCCGACATCCTGCGCATCGTCATTTGTCTGAGCGGAATTCTCACTTTCGTCTCTTTGCGTATTGACCGTCGTTGGCACATTGTTTACATCTCGCGTTCGGGCCGTGGTTCGGATCCGGGCAGATGCTGAGTCACTCGGCGGGGCAGCCAGCGCGCTCGCGCTAACTCGGGTGGGCTCAGGCGTCATAACAGCGACAGTGTTGCTGCGAACGGGCACGGAGATCGCCGGCTTCGGCCGATGGGCG
>CATIWX010000075.1:0-58250 GCA_949699795.1 Spicauda simplicius
GCCGCGCCCGCTCGGCAGTCGGCTAACCCTCGTCCCGCGCTGTACCTGTGTCGCTTGTTACGCCCGGCTAACCACTACGATCTCCGCGTAGTGCTTTTGCAATTGCCTAGATTCGCTATCCAGTGCTTACGAACAATATAGACTATCGCTTGTGTGCCTAGTGTGTAAAGACTATATTTAGTGTTTAAGTTTAGTGCCTAGGACGCTTTATCGTTTCTCTTACTCCTTCTTATTAAATATGGTAGATTTAAGTGTGGACAATTGTTTAGCTTTATTCTTAGGTTAGTGCTTGTATGGACCCTAAGGTATTCTAGTGTTTGTGCAATATACTCTTTATTTTAAGTGGACTTGTGCATCATTGACTTTCTACCTTTTCCTACACACACCCTAAGACTTTCACCACACACACCCATCTCCATAACTGGTGACCCCTATCGAACACAGTGACAATGAGTGACGATAGTGCAAGTGATAGCGATAGTGACTTTTTGTGTTTCGCCGACGCGCGGTCGGGCATGGCCCGCATAACCTCGCGGCGCATGACCACGCGGCGCGCGACCATGCGGCGCGCTAACATGGCGACTGCGCCCCCTGGCGCGACTTCGGAGACCAGCACCACGGCCTTGCGAGTGCAGCCATTCTGCCCCGACGACCCGGAGCTATGGTTCGCGCTCCTCGAGGGCCACTTTCTTCACCGTAATATAATGAACGACACTAAAAGGTACACCCATGTTATTACCAATCTTGACATGAGGCACGCGAAGGTCGTGAGGGACGTCATTATAAGTCCTCCGGCCCGGGACCGATACAATTTTTTGAAAAATCAGTTGATCAGCCGACTGACGAAAAATAATAACAAGCGGATTGAGCAACTTCTCGTCAACGAGACGCTCGGCGCCCGGACGCCGTCACAGTTCCTGCGACACCTGCAGGACCTGGCGTGTCCCACTGCCCATCAACACCTCATCCGCACCGCCTGGTACAACGGACTGCCACACTACGTGCAGGCAGTGCTCACTACTCTGCACTCGGACACGATGGAGCAACTGGCGGATCTCGCGGACCGGTTGCAGGAAATCGCTGCACCCCGCGCGGTCGCACCTTCACCTGCTGCCCCAGCGACTCCTATCGACGCCGACCAGGACCAGATAGCGGGCCTAAATGAAATGGTGCAACAATTGGCTCGGCAGATTGACATGCACACGCATGCCCCACGCCAGCCTGATGTCAGCCCTGCACCACGGGCCCGCCGCTCCGCTTCCCATGCGAAGAAGCATAAGCCCGCTGCCCCATCCACGGCCAGCATGGGCCAGTCTTTAATGTCTGCCGACAATACCCAAGGCACTACCGGTCGTCTATTTATTAAAGATCTTAAATTGAATATAGAATTTCTCATCGACACCGGTAGTGACCTTAGTGTATATCCACATTCCTCTCTTCGAGAGCGCAGACGAGTAAGCGATTTTAAATTAAGTGCCGCAAACGGCACAACTATAAACACTTACGGTATTGTGGAATTAAACTTAAATTTAGGTTTAAGGAGAAATTTCCAGTGGCGTTTTACGGTTGCGGATGTCACAAAGCCGATTATTGGCGTCGATTTTTTAAATCATTTTAACTTAATGGTTGACACCCGCAACCGGCGCTTACTGGACAACACAACAACCTTATCTTCAAATGCCTTTATAGCGAAAACTAATGTTTGTTCTGTGAAGGTTGCAACGGGTGACACCAGGTACCACGCGCTACTAAGTGAGTTCCCCACAATTACAAGACCATCAGGTAAGCCTTTCACTCCAAGACACACTACTGTACACCACATTCGCACCACACCCGGCCCACCGGTTTCATGCACCCCACGTCGACTCGCCCCAGACAAGCTGAAGATAGCAAGGACGGAATTCGAACTCATGCTTTCCAACGGCACAGCGCGTCCTTCCGAGAGTCCGTGGGCTTCACCGCTCCATCTAGCGCCTAAGAAAGATAACGGTTGGAGGCCTTGTGGAGATTACAGGTTGCTCAATGCACGGACGGTCCCCGACCGTTATCCTATTAGGCACATCCACGACTTTGCCCATAGTATAGCTGGATGTAAAGTCTTCACCACCATCGACCTAGTCAAAGCGTACAACCAAATCCCGGTCTACGAGGAGGACATTGCTAAAACGGCAATTACAACACCATTTGGCCTGTTTGAGTTCCCGTACATGACCTTTGGCCTTCGGAACGCAGGTCAGACCTTCCAGAGGTTTGTCGATGAGATGACGCGGGGCCTGGACTTTGCCTACTGCTACCTGGACGACTTCTTGGTATTCTCTCGCGACGAGGATGAGCATGAGTCACACCTGCGTGAACTGTTCACCCGCATGCAGGACTACGGCATCCTCGTCAACACCTCGAAGTGCGTCTTCGGTGCCAGTCAGGTAGACTTCCTGGGCTACCGCATCTCCGACTCCGGCACGAAACCTCTGGAATACAAGGTCCAGGCCATTACGGAGTTTCCCGCGCCGAAAACTGTCAAGCAGCTTAGGCGGTTTCTGGGGATGGTCAACTTTTATAGGCGATTCTTGCCGCACGCTGCATCCATCCAAGCCCCACTAAACGCCCTGCTTGGCGGTTCGGCAAAGGGATCACAGCCGGTCGATCTTACAGGTGACACACTTCTTGCCTTTAATCGATGTAAAGAAAGTCTTGCGAACGCTGCATTACTTGCTCACCCAGACTGCGATGCTCAACTTGGACTAGTCACAGATGCGTCTGACTTAGCCATAGGCGCAGTACTGCAGCAGCTCATCAATGGCGAATGGCAGCCATTAGCATTCTTTTCACGTAACCTGAGCCCTTCGCAGCAAAAATATTCGCCGTACGACCGCGAATTGCTGGCCATATACGAGTCCATCCGGTATTTCCGACACATGTTGGAGGCCAGACACTTCGTGGTCTACACGGATCACAAGCCGCTCAGTTTCGCTTTCCATGAACGGAAAGCCAACTGTTCGCCTCGTCAATTCCGCCATCTTGACTTCATCTCGCAGTTCACGACCGACATCCGGTATATCAAGGGTACCGACAATGTGGTGGCTGACACATTGTCACGGGTCGATGAACTGCAGATGCCAGTCGACATCGAAACGCTTGCACAATCGCAAGCGTCGGATCCAGAGCTTCTTCAGTACCTTGAGGGAGAAACATCACTTCGCCTGAAGAAGCTCAAGGTTCCCGGTAGCAGCCGGGAGTTATATTGTGACGTCAGTACTACGTCACCAAGGCCTTTTGTACCGCAATCACTGCGGAAACAACTTTTTGACAGCCTTCACAGTTTGAGCCACCCAGGTCCCAAAGCGACCGTCAAGTTAGTGGCCGAACGGTTTGTCTGGCCTGGGATGCGCAAGGACTGCCGAGAGTGGTCACAAAAGTGCCTTGCGTGTCAACGCGCAAAGGTAGGTCGCCACGTGTCATCATCATTGGGCACGTTCGACTTACCACGCGCAAGATTTGCTTTCATCCACGTGGACATTGTCGGTCCCCTACCACCATCTCAGGGCTACCGCTACTGCTTGACGGCGGTGGACCGCTTCACTCGGTGGCCCGAGGTCACTCCGATGGTGGACATCACCGCGGAGACGGTCGGTAAGGCACTCGTCTCCTGGATATCCAGATTCGGGTGTCCAACCGACATCGTTACCGACCGTGGCCGCCAGTTCGAGTCCGCCCTTTTCCAGTACCTTGGAAAAGTGGTGGGCTTTAAACACCGACGAACAACTGCCTACCATCCGGCATGCAACGGCATGGTGGAACGGTTCCACCGTCAGCTCAAGGCAGCGATAATGTGCCACGCTGACGGCAATTGGGTCGAGTCCCTGCCCTTTGTACTCTTGGGCATCAGGTCTTCTTTTAAAGAGGACCTACAATCGTCGTCGGCCGAACTGGTGTACGGTGAGCCACTACGTCTGCCGGGAGAATTCTTCCAGGCAACAGCTCCCGAAACCACAGATATCTCGGAGTTCACGACGCGCCTAAGACACATAGCGGCTAAGATCCGACCCGCTCCCGCTGCTCGCCACACCACGAACAAGATCTTCGTGCACAAGGAGTTGCAGGTGTCGAGCCACGTCTTTTTACGAGACGATGCATCGAGAGGGTCCCTACAACCACCCTATACAGGGCCCTATCAAGTGCTCGAACGTAGGGACAAGACTTTCCAAATATTGGTTAAGGGTAAGAAAGTCACAGTAAGCGTAGACCGCCTCAAACCGGCCTACCTACTCGTGGACCCATCCACCCCTATTAATCCCGTCCCTACTCCTAGCCACCCTCCTGTGCCTACACCTGCTCCTACACCCACTCCTGCTCCATTACCTGACCCTCCTCCCATCCTGCGGTCGAATGTCCACGCTCCGGAAGGCGGCCGAACAACTCGCTCTGGCCGCCGAGTTCGTTTTCCGGACTTCTATCGACCGTAGACACGGTCTCTGGGGGGGAGTGATGTGGGCACTTCACCCACATTACATATTTTACGTGTATGTAATTTATTCATTATATTACACTGCACACTGTACACATACAGCAACACATCATACATACAATTTTATGTAGTTATATTTATATACATTCAGCACACATACACATACATGACATACAACAAACACGGCGACACATTAATACATATACATCTACACTTCAACACTACACCCCGGGACTCGAACCCGGGACACAAGGTGTGTGTTGGAGTGCTGCCGAGCGGCCGGCCGCGGCCGCCATTTTCTGCGCGCGCGCATCGCGCCAGTGGTCGCCCCCCGCCGTCTCACACCTCACCGGCCCGCGGCTTGACCGCTCCGGCCGCGCCCGCTCGGCAGTCGGCTAACCCTCGTCCCGCGCTGTACCTGTGTCGCTTGTTACGCCCGGCTAACCACTACGATCTCCGCGTAGTGCTTTTGCAATTGCCTAGATTCGCTATCCAGTGCTTACGAACAATATAGACTATCGCTTGTGTGCCTAGTGTGTAAAGACTATATTTAGTGTTTAAGTTTAGTGCCTAGGACGCTTTATCGTTTCTCTTACTCCTTCTTATTAAATATGGTAGATTTAAGTGTGGACAATTGTTTAGCTTTATTCTTAGGTTAGTGCTTGTATGGACCCTAAGGTATTCTAGTGTTTGTGCAATATACTCTTTATTTTAAGTGGACTTGTGCATCATTGACTTTCTACCTTTTCCTACACACACCCTAAGACTTTCACCACACACACCCATCTCCATAAACCCAATCTTGTTTTGGAGAGTGACATTTTTTTATTTTCGTTATTTTACTTTTGTTAACGCAGTCCAATAGAATTTGTTCAAACTTAGTGTATCCAAAGTTACTGTCATTTGTATAGGAATCTTTAACAGTTTTATGTAATTTCTTATAATTTATAGTATCATATTTAACTAATTTTGTGGGATCTGGTTTATACTTTTTAAATTCAAAATATATTTGTTTGTGATCTGACATATTAGATTCGACAATGGCAAGGTGAAATTGTTTTTGTTTTGTATTTGAACAAACATGATCTAATATAGTATTAGTTTTAGTGGTCTCACGAGTACAGTGCTTTATGTCTACTTTATTTATTATATCATAGCCACATTCCTTCAGTACTTCTTTGTAATTACACACCGTTTTGTCCTCACTAAGCAGGTCGTAATTAAAATCACCAAAAGTTATGGCTCTTTTTCTTTTTTCTAGCTGTGTCGAATAGTAGTCTAGGAATTTTTGGTGATTTGTACGTCCCGGTTTATATATTCCACCTATATCCAGTGAAAACTTTTCAAGGTGAATCCACAGAAAATGGTTTTCATCAATAGAATGTTCCTATATAAGGGCGTGTTTTAGACTATTGTGGGCAAAAATGGAGACCCCACCGCCCTTAGCGTTCTTTCTAAAATTGTAGTAGTGCGTATAGTCCTGTAATTGAATTTTCTCAGCTTCCGTTTTAGAGCTTATCCATGTTTCAGATAGAATTATAACGTGAATAGTGACACCCTCGAATGCCTTAATAGTGCATTGTAGTTCATCTAATTTGCTAGGTTTAATTATACTACGGACATTAGCATAAAGAAACTTCAGTGATTGTTTTGTTGTTGTTATGTTAGTATAATTATCCGTTATTTGATAAGTTGTGTACTCGGTGTTATTAACATTGTCATTCGTATTATTTAGCGGCTCTAGTTTTTTGGAACTGAAGTGATTATTTTTGGGACTCCTTTTAGGTATTTTATTACAAGATTCAATTCGCCATTTTTACTACGACTTTCCATTTCTTCTTTCAAAGCTTTTATATATGCTTGCTGTTGAGGTGTTTGGTCCGAGAAAATTTCAATATTACCTTCTTTTATGTTCTGTTTATTCCGTAGTATATTCTTTGCTATTTCTCGAGACTTAAAGCAAACTTTAAGCAGTCGCGTTTTTCCGGGTAAATACTTTCCTACACGAAATATTTTTTCTGGCTCGGGGCAGTCCCTATAAATTGCTTTTATAATATTGAGAAATGCTAATTTATCATATTCACGCCTTTCTTCTGAGTTACTAGACGTTGTTTCAGCTAATCCAGATATTAATATATTATTGCACCTCATATTACGCTCATTTAATTCTATCATAATTTTTTCCTGTGTTTGTATTGTCATGCCTTCTACAAATTTGGATGAATTAGATGCTATTTTCAGGATGTTAGATTCAAGTTTGTTTATTTTCTTATCTGTGGAATCGTTAAATTGTTTAATATTCTTAATATCTGATTTAAGCTTATTTTGTTCTTCTGTTAGGTTTTCAGTGGTCGATTTAATATTGCAAATTTGGTCTTTTATGGTCGAAATATCTTCATTTAGTTTATTGAAATTTTCAATTTGCATGCTATTATTAGATGCTAAATATGTCATCATTTCGCTCATTTGATTCTGTAAAATGGTCATTTGTTTCGTCATCTCAATAAATTCATTCTTCATTTCAGATAATTCAACCTTAACTTCTTCCCCTTCATTCGTTAGTTTCCTTTTATTCCGAAAAGTTGTTTGTGGTAAGTCTGATTCATCAGAAGGTTGGCCTTTATTTGTTAAGTTTGGAGTTACGGCAACGAGTTTAGGCCACTTCTAGGCGGTGATCTTTGTACACTCATATCCGTGTTTATACTCACTCCGTGACAATGACGTCAGTATAGTGCACAACGGCGCGTGAGCGAGTTGAAAAATCAAGAGCCCGTCTCTTTTACTCGCGGCGACCTCCCGCACCGTTAGCGCTGAAGTATTGCGTCGTAAGTCACTTATAACATGTAGACGAAACACTTATTAATTACTAGAGAAGTATGGGCAAAACTTGCTAGCCAACACTTTCTTTTATTTCATAGAATTTAAATACACGTCCGCTCTGTACGCTCTCAGAATGGTAAGGTATAATGGTAAGATCTATCTGTTATATCACACAGAAAAACAGAATAGATATTATTGTAAATAATAAATATCCGCTTTCGTTGAAGTCACACAGATCTATCTAAATGTTGTAGCACACATAACAAGATAGATATTATTATGATCTGGTTACTAAAGGAGTATGCAAAATTAAGTGAAATTCACGAATAAGTGCTTTTTTGTTGTTATCATAATTCATAATTAACTAATACATTACAAGAATATGCAATACAGGAGGTTTTAGCTTTCTAACAAGTCTATTAAATCATCTCTGTCTATTTCATGATCGCATTCGGTGGAACTATCTGATACAGATGCATTATAGGGACGTAACGAATCAGAGGATACAACCGCACTGAATTTTCGGTACCCTTTCATACCTTGAATACTGTTTATTGTATATCGGTCAATTATATAATCGGCTTTGGTTACTTTATATGGTCCTGTATATAAGCTTCCTAGCTTCTTCGTCACACCTGTCTTATGAACGCGTAGTACACCACTTTTCCATAGCACTAACTGTCCTACCCCATACTTTCTACATTTTTTGTGTTTTTTGTCGTACTGAGATTTCATAATTGTCATATACTTGTCTATCCGTAATTTAGCTTGACGTCTACGTTCATCTAATTTATCTTGGGGATTAGTATCTGTTGAGGAAGTATTAGGGTAACCAGGCAACAGGGCATTATCATGAGAAAACATTAAATTAAATGGTGCTACTCCCGTAACTGCATGCGGGGAATTATTTATACCCCAGACCACATCTGATAATTTCTGATCCCATGTGCACTCACTGTCAGCAGTAGTATTTAGGCCATTTATGATTGTACGATTTACGCGTTCTACCTGACCGTTCGAACGTGGACAAGCTATGGCGTTTAAGACATGTTTGAACTGTTTTTGTGCGGCAAAATCTTTAAAATATCTGCTTGTGAACGCTACCCCTCGATCAGTAATTATTCTTTGGGGGAGCCAAAAACTGAGATTATTTCATTTAAGTTTTTTATAGTTTCTATGGAATTCGCTTCCTAACTGCTTTAGCAAAAACAAATTTCGTAAATGAATCTATAACTACTAATATATCAATTACCACTACGAGTCTTAAGAAATGGTCCTAGGTGATCGACATGTAAAGTATGCATAGGTGTTGCAGGCTTTTCAATAGGATGTAGCTCTCCTTCGAGTCTGCCGTAATTACCCTTAGCAAAAGCACAATGTAGACACGCGTTAATGTATTTTCGTATGAATCTAGTCATGTTGGGAAACCAAAATTGGGCCTTTATAGTCTTTTCACACTTATCGAAATCCAAGTGCCCTATTTCATCATGATATTTTTGTAAAAGTGACCATTTAGAGAGTTTTGGACTGACAAACCTATCCCCAAATAAAGTTTTTCTGAACAAATATCCGTCAATAATTTTATAATTGTTAACTATGTCAGGGTTTGTATTACCTTCATTGAGTTGCCTAATAATTCCTTGGATATTATCATCCTGTGCCTGCAAAGTTAGGCGCCAGTCAGATTCATCTATATGCAGCACCGAAACCGTTTCAACTGGATTTCGACTAAGCGCGTCCACGTGTCTCATACGATCACCAGGTCGGTATTCGATTTCTAAGTCAAAATCTTGTATAGTAAGCCACCACCGGGCGATTCGTGGTATAAAATTTTTCTTACTAAGAGTAGTTCTCAACGCGGCACAATCAGTTACAATTTTAACCGGGATACCTGTGACATATATTCGAAAACGTTTCAAAGATTCTACAACGGCAAGGGTCTCCAATTCATAACTATGATAGTGCATTTCTTCGGGACTAGTTACGCGACTGAAGTATGCTACTGGCTTAAGAGAACTATCCTTTTGGTATTGAAGCAAAATACCGCCCAAGCCTATTTTGCTAGCGTCGGTGTGAATTTCAGTAATCGCGTGGGGATCGTAGATAGCGAGGACAGGTCGATCAATTAGAATTGATTCTAATTTATTAAACGCGTCATCTTGTTCGGGACCCCAAAACCAGGTCACTTTGTTAAATAAGTTAAAGGTCTAGCAATTTCGGCAAACCCTTTAACAAATTTTCGGAAATATGAAGCTAAACCGATAAACTGACGCAACTCGTGTATATTTCGGGGTTGTCTAAATTGTGCAACGCTGATAATTTTTGATTGGCCTGGTCGAACGGAACCCTCAGTAACTTCATGCCCCAAGTAATTGACGCTAGTTTTTAAAAAATAACATTTCTTAAGGTTTTAGAAAGATTTGCTTGAGAAAGAAGTATTAATACTTCTTCTAATAATTTAATACCTTCTTCTATAGTAATAGTCGGTAAGGTCACGTCATCGAGGTAGGTAGCTATTCTATTATTCAAAGATCCTAGTGCTTTACGTATTAAACGGGAAAACACTGCTGGGGCATTAGCCAACCCGAAGGGCATTTTAATGAACTCAAATTGACCTGATGATGTTATAAACGAGGTCTTATATAATGTTACAGAAGTAGAATTGGATGGCCAAAGTAAACGACACATTATGTACAACATTGTTATATTCTCACGATTTTACACGTATACAATTTCAGAATACATTCGACAGAGTAACGTCTTACACTTGCGAATTATTAGAATGACCCATATTACGATAATACCCTCCCTTTTATACTAAAAAAAAATTTTAAACAAAAAATACAACCGACTTCCATGCCACATAAAAGTAAAAAATAATTTAAATACATGTTGGTTTAGAGCAAACACAGTTCTTAGTACATAGTCTCGAAGTCGGCGCTCACCATATTTTGCTGGATCATGACGAAACTACATGTATCTTATATGAGCGCCGACTTCGGGACTATGTACTAAGAACTGTGTTTGCTCTAAACCAACATGTATTTAAATTATTTTTTACTTTTATGTGGCATGGAAGTCGGTTGTATTTTTTGTTTAAAATTTTTTTTTTCACGCTTTTCAGTCACGATAAAATCAGTTATGGCTGTTGCTAGTCGTCCGCTAACCGGATGAATAAAATTAATTATTCGTCCGATTTTCGGATGAATAAAATTATGTGCTGACGTCATCGTATAAAAATAGACTTCTTTGACACAACCGGTCGGGGGCGCTACCGCGCCCCCTCCCTTAGATTCTGAATTGGAAAAATCTGTTCGAACCTAACCTAACCGAATAAAACAACTTTTTCTGAGTAAACATTTATTTAAAGAATAGACCTATAATTATCAATATTTAAAGTAGAAAAAGTAATATAAACCTTATAACTAAGAGTATAATTCAACTGATACTGATAAAAATAACCCATCCAATTTAAAAAGGTTGGTAGTACTCTTGCATCTTTCAGGTAATTGTATTCAAAGTGGAATTTTTGATCATAATTATATCCTCTCCGACACTCATTGTTGGTATTGTGAACAACAACATTATGTATACGTAAGCACAATATGGCCGATGCCTACGGTTTAAACTTGAAGGACCCCAGCATTATCAGGGTTGAGGAGTTGAAGGTCAAAATTATCATGTCATATCTTTGCTTAGTAATCTCATTACATATACGTAAGCACCATATGGCCGATGCTTATGGTTTAAACTTGCAGTACCCTGCATCATCAGGGTTGAGGAGTTGAAGGTCAATTTTCTTATCATACGTCTTTGCTTTGTAAATATATTACATATCCATAAGTATCAAATGGCCAACGCCTATGGTTTAAGCCTGAAGTACCCCTGCATCATCAGGGCCGAAGAGTTGAAGGTCAAAATTATCATGTCATATCTTTTCTATGTAATCTCATTGCATGCACGTAAGCAACAGATCCCCAACTTCTATGGCTTGGGCTTACAGTACCCTGCATCATCAGGGTTGAGGAGTTGAAGGTCAACTTTTTTATCATACGTCTTCGCTTTGTAAATATACTACATACCCATAAGCATCAAATGGCCAACGCCTATAGTTTAAGCCTGAAGTACCCCTGCATCATCAGAGTTGAGGAGTTGAAGGTCAAATTTTTCATCTTATATCTTTGCTTAGTAATCTTATCAGATATACGTAGCGATCATGTAGCTAACGCCTATAGTTTAAGCTTGAACCACCCCAGCATCATCAGGATTGAGGAGTTGAAGGTCCAATTTTCCACCGTATACAACCATTTTTCTAATGTTTTACCTTACATTTTTTTTAATATCATTTTGAATGCGTAAGATTGAAATAGCTAAGTTTTATGGCTTAGGCATTCAATACCCCTGCATCATCAGGATTGAGGAGTTGAAGGTCCAATTTTTCGTCGTATATCTTTGCTTAGCAATGTTATTACAAATCCGTGAGCAACAAATGTCTAACGTTTATGGTTTAAGCCTGCAGTACCCCTGCATCATCAGGGTTGAGGAGTTGAAGGTCAAATTTGTCATCGTACATCTTTGCCTTGCTATTTTATTATATATCCGTAAGCACTAAATGGCCATCACCTACGGCTTGGGCTTACAGCACCCTGCATCATCAGGGTTGAGGAGTTGAAGGTCATTTTTTTATAATATGTCTTTGCTTAGTATTGTTATAACATACCCATAAGCACCAAATGGTCAACCCCAATGGTTTAGGCTTGAGGCACCCCTGCATCATCAGGATTGAGGAGTTGAAGGTCAAATTTTCATCACATGTCTCTGCTTAGTAGTCTTGTTACATATATGTAAGCACCAAATAGCTAATGTTATAGTTTAGGATAGCTGTAACCCTGCATCATCAGGATCGAGGAGTTGAAGGTCAAATTTTTCGTCAACCTATATAAGCATAGATATATAATACATATTCCAAGTTTCATAAGAATCGATTCGGCAGAAGCCGAGTTATTTCAAATTATCTAAAAAACTTGAGGAGTGGTGGTGGTTTCCACCCCATAACTCAAAGAGTTAAGCATCACAGCATACCCATGTCCAAGAAAAAAAGTTGCGTGACGAAATTTCCTATCAAATGAAAGAAAGAAAATGGAAATCGGTTTATAAACACCCAAGTTATTCAAGATTTTAAGAAACCGACATTTTCCAATTTTCCGGGAAAACCGCCGGAAGGTTTTCATTTTCCTCAATATGGGACTGCCTGTGAAACTAGTCGCATACAATGTCGTATGAATCGTGTCGGTAGGTCGACGATTTCTAGCCATTTCGCCCGAACATACATAAAAAAAAAAAAAAAAAAAAAAAAAAAAAAAAAAAAAAAAAAAAAAAAAATATACGTGACGAATAGATAACCTCTTTCCTTTGGGAAGTCGGTTAAAAATGGCAGGCGTTAAGGAAACCGTCACAGAGACAAAAACATTACTATTAATCTATTACATTATATAAAATTAAATAAATGCATTTATAATATTTATTTATATAACCATTTATTTATGATGCGACTTCTATTGATTTATGATATTTATAATAACATAGCACGATCAATTTAAATACAATCATTATATAGATTCTTATTGATGTTTATAACTAATGTAGTCACGAGTTTAACAGTAGTGTCCCCAGGCAAGCTACTTGTTGGTTTGTAACATTCGGACATCCTGCAACAGCCGTGTCCCACGGCCTCTCAGGTAGGTCTCTCGGTCTCTTAGGCAGCATTCTGTTTGCTGTTCCTTTTGGTGTCTGAAACTGGAAAAAAAAAGAACGAGAGAAAAACTTTATTTGTAACGGACATTCAAAGATTTGATTATTATTATGTTGACGGCGAAAATTCACCTAGGGTTCACATCTACATAGTACAGGTCACATACATAGAATTGCGTTGGTTACACAAGTAAGTGCGCCGGTCAATCAGACTGTTGCGCTGGTCACACAGACTGTTGCGTTGGTCACACAGACTTGCGCCGGCCACACAGACTCGCGCCGGTCACACAGACTCGCGCCGGCCACACAGACTTGCGCCGGCCACACAGACTCGCACGGTCACACAGATTCGCGCTGGTCAAACAGACTTGCGTTGGTCACACAGACCCGCGTAATATCTAAACACACAGTTTAGAGACAATTCACACAGTTGCCATTTCAAATGAAGACTTGAGGTCATATTATTCACTTATTTATTATTTTAGTTTTAATATCTATAGTATTTATTTCACACATGTTCTTTTAATTATTCCTTAAATTAGACAACATACATATATTCCACAGATTATTTTTTATTTTGTAAAGATTTTTTAAAAAGTGTTTGGAAATCTAATTAAATAGGGCTTTATTTAGTACCCTTTCCTTTGCAATAATAAGTAACAAGAAGTTTAAGATTTAATCCAATAGATTGTTATTTGTATAAATTCACACAGTTGCCATTTCAAATGAAGACTTGATGTCATATTATTCACTTATTTATTATTTTAGTTCTAATATCCATAGTATTTATTTCACACATGTTCTTTTAATTATTCCTTAAATTAGACAACATAAATATATTCCACAGATTATTTTTTATTTTGTAAAGATTTTTAAAAATTGTTTGGAAATCTAATTAAATAGGGCTTTATTTAGTACCCTTTCCTTTGCAATAATAAGTAAGAAGAAGTTTAAGATTTAATCCAATAGATTGTTATTTGTATAAATCGGATAATACTTATAATTTTTAAGTTTTTAGCGACAAAAATCATAAAGGTCTTTTTCGTGTTGATCGTTTATTTTGTTTATTTTGTTTGAACCAATTATTTAATATGCGCTTACACTTTTTGGGCTTTGATGATAATTTAATTAATACCACTACCGAAGTAAAATAGGCAGGTATCACCATTATAGATTAAAAATAACAATAGTTCCCTGTTGTACGCCATAGGTTTGCTTTGTAGTTAATTTGTAAAGTTACCTTTTTTAACAAATTAAGTACGATTTTGAAGTTGAAAATAACAAGTTATATGCTGTATCAGAAAAGATCCGTTGTATTCTGCTTAGAATTAGTTTATTCTTAGTAGTACAAATCATTTTTGTTAATTAATAAATATACCAACTGCTACTTGTATGTTAATAATAGTTAATTAATTTTTGTAATTGAATGTATCGCAGCAGATAAAGTAGTAGATAAAGTAACTACTAGATTTAGTCCTAAAACTGTACTGCATTATTATGGTATTATTTTATTTCATACTGAAAGCTAAGTTTGCTTAGATACTCCTATTTATTTTTGGCATTACAGAAATACTCTTACAAGTTACAAGTGCCACTTCCGGTGCCTCGCTAAGCAACCCAATATTAGCAGATTATTGTTCCACTAATTTAAACTTTATTATATATTCCATTTAGAATTAATGATTTATTTTTGCTAATATTAATCAAACAACAGACAAGCAGAATAAATTAAATTATTACGAGTGTGTCAATACAATGTTATAAAAATATAATCTTTAAAAAAAACTATTAATAAACCCAATCAATATTATAGATAATTTATAAAAATAATTTAGATAATTGATTTGTTTTAAAATTGTATTAAAAACTATTTACTGTAAAATTGTATGCGACGGTATAAATATTGGTGTCCGCCATTTTTCTAGACATTAATAAAACGAACGTCAAACTAATAACTCGTCGTATAATTATAAATATCCTGCGATTTCATCAACCTTATCGGGAAATAGGCCCTTTATGAGACTGTTTTTAATGTATATACCTGTTTATTCCACTTAGGTCCTATATTCATTTAATTGTTTTCATTACTCTTATTATGTTTAAATATTTCAATTACATATTGCAATATATATATTTTTGAACATATTTTTTTTTATAAATATAGTCCTGTTGTTCTTAATTTAGCACAATCAGTAATAACTTTAATACTAATTAAATAAATACGAAAATTCTTAGAAATTTAATAATAGCAAGCGTTTTAAGTTGCTGACAATAATGTTTTTTCCGCTACTGGTTAACGTGCTAAAATGGAAAATTGGTTTTAAGAACGAAATTGGAGTAGTACCTAACCCCCCTAAACTTACACTACTCGCAATTGTGAGTAATCGGTTACAGAATCTAAATTAATACGTGAAGTAAAAACTTATGATGCCTTTTTAATATACTTGCCGCAGACGGAGGACCGCCAAACCACGCACGGTTATAGTTGATGTAGAGAAGAATTGCGCAATGCTAATATTTTTTCAAATAATGCATATAACATACATAAAATCTACTAAAACACATTACACATACTACCTCGAATTTGACACAAACAAATACATAATAAACGAAATAGAACATTAAATGTCCTTCTTATGAAAACACAACGTCAAAAATATCAGATGTCTTTGTCAAATACCCGCTATTGCTATTAAATGCAGCTTAGCTAACTAAACCTCTCTTTAACTTTAACGAGTGCGTGCAAAATAGCTTAAAAATTAATAAAATTTCTTTAAATTTCAGAAACATTCGTGCATGAGAAATATTTGGATAATATGAAGTTGAGCTTTTTAATTTAAATTAAGACGGGTGACCAGTCTCATTTATTCTACATCTTAGTTAGTCTGTTACAAATTAAATTTTCGCCTTGCCCGGATGTACACTTCTCGTAAAAATCTCATGCCCTAAAATATGGCGGAATTCTTGAGAAAAGCATTTATTAAGGTTTAATTTTAAATAAGCATGATTGAATACCTGAAATACATTTCCTTATTAGTATAAAATATTCCTGGACCATTGATGCAGGAATTATCACATCGTCTAAATAAAGTGCAATACTTTGATAGACCTTACAGAGTCGTGATTTGGCCTAATACCAAAGGGGCATTTGCTAATCCAAATGGCATTTTTAGGATTTTGTGATCATATACGGTTAAGGGTACACCTATAATAACCGTCCTTCTCTTTAACAAACACTACAGGGCTAGCGTAAGCAGACAAATCGTCATTTTACCATTTACAATTTTGTTTCATTTGTGTGCTAACCGACAGGGCTCACAATAGACAGGTTGATTATTAAAAGTACAATATGTATTTTAATTAAAATGGTACAGGCCAACTTTTATACTAATAACATTTTCGTATTCGTAAGTTAAGCAATTTAGTACTGTCGCTTTCATGAAGTGGACTTATTTTAACTCTCCAAGTTTGATTTAATTAAAGTGAAGTGTGAATGTTTTTCAATATCAAACACATATGGGTCTTGTCAGTCTTATTTAGCGTCTAGCGATATTATTTCAACCCTAGCTATTAACCGTCAAATCATAAATATTATTTCTCAACTACCCACATTTGAATTTTTTTAAAAACAACTATCCGATTTAATAGTTACAGTAAGAATTAAAATAAAAGCTATTCTAACAACCTGCAACCACACCATATATGTCAGGAATGTATGCTTCTCTTTCAATCACTCTTTCAATCTCTCACAATCAATAACCACTAACATATTGATTACATCGGTTAGGTAAAGTAGGTGACCGTATGCTGCAAATTTATTGGAAATTTTGAATTTTAATTTATTAAATTTAGTTTTATATTAAGTAATACATTACGATCAACCTCACATGAAACAAGCTGAATAGAGTTAGCCGTACTCACTAAACTAATACCGTCAATATTTATTATTGTTTGTCCATTCAATAAATATGTTTCAGCTATTCATTCGCGGAACACTCTTCCCGTGTCAATTCGTTATACCCAATCCGTATAGTCGTTTAAAAATTTACCAAATCCTACTACCTAAAGCACTTATTTTCCAGTCCTCTCCTTACGCTTTTGCTATTTCTTTTTACAATCGTTGCTGTGTTAACTTTTGTTAAAACGAATTATTTCTGAATCTTATTTTCCTGATTTGTACGTTGCACTAATTTCCTTAGTCTGGTTTTTGCACGCTTCCTAATCTTTATTTTTACCATAATTTTAACTCCGCACTCTAAGTTTGTCTAGAAGAAACCGCTGCCGAGCGATTAAGCCGCCTTTTGTATTTTAATATTGTTATTGTTATTTTACTCCCTTCTGGGTACAATAAAGTATATTATTATAATTATATATATTATTATTATAATTATTATAAAGTAATTAGCAAGCATATTATTATAAATTCACGTCACATGTTATACCTACTACCCGTTAATTCTAAGACACCACTTAATAACTCATTTCTTTCACTCTTCTTTCTATATTCTTTTTTGTAAAAATATCAAAGTAATGTGTGAAAACGGTACTGACCTTTTTTTGCTTGAGGCCGCGACGTGCCAACCGCAAACCAGGAAGTAGCCATCATATGCCCATCATGATATGTTGCTGCAGTCACACGTTTCGTGGCCCTGGCGATGACACACGTAGCAGAAGTTGAATCTGATGTGGCGCCATCGAAGAAGCTCTGCGCCTGTTACTCGTATGCCTACGCGTAAATAGATTGAATCCATTCCTCCCAAGTAAGCTCGTAGTTATAGAGATCGTCATATCACTCTCGTACTGCATCCCGTAGCCGTAATTGCATTAGAAACAGCAGGTCTATGTTGTTCCACTCATATACTTCACCGGATTGAACAATTTCATGAAGCATATTTGGATCCAAATTCTGGTATTATCTCTGCGATAGTAAGCGAAACTGGTTTCTTCTTGTACCCCTCTCGATTAGTTTCGTGAACACAGTCGTCTGAAGAAGAGAAAAAAAAATCACCAATTTTTCTGTGTACCCGATAATTTGTTCTCATATTCATCCGTAGCTGTGGGCTTTGGGTGTTTTCGTCTTCGCTGGCCCAAACCGTTAATATAAGGCCCAGACATCACAGACGAATCCAAATCCCACTTCTGAAATGTTACAGAAGTAGAATATTGGATGGCCAAAGTAAACGACACATTATGTACAACACTGTTATATTCTCACGATTTTACACGTATACAATTTCAGAATACATTCGGACAGAGTAACGTCTTACACTTGCGAATTATTAGAATGACCCATATTACGATAATACCCTCCCTTTTATACTAAAAATGGCAGGCGTTAAGGAAACCGTCACAGAGACAAAAACATTACTATTAATCTATTACATTATATAAAATTAAATATATGCATTTATAATATTTATTTATATAACCATTTATTTATGATGCGACTTCTATTGATTTATGATATTTATAATAACATAGCACGATCAATTTAAATACAATCTTAATATATATAAATTACGTGTCACTTTATTTGTCCGCAATGGACTCTTAAACCTCTGAACCGATTATAATCAAATTTACTCAACGTGTGCATTTTGATCCAACTTGAAAGATAGGATAGTTTATATCTTAATTTATAGGTTTAATTGCAAATGTTTATGTAACATTTCTTTAACCACAGCAACGCGTGGCCGGGTATGCTAGTCATTATATAGATTCTTATTGATGTTTATAACTAATGTAGTCACGAGTTTAACAGTAGTGTCCCCAGGCAAGCTACTTGTTGGTTTGTAACAGTATAGAATCTTCAGCAACCCGAACTTGGTAATAACTCTGGGCCATATCTAGAACAGTGAAGTATACTTTTCCCGCTAATCGGCTTAACTGATCATCGATATGTGGCAGCGGAAAACGGTCCTTAACTGTACACGCATTTAGGGCGCGATAATCAATGCAGAGCCTATAATCGCCACCCTTTTTCTTTACCAAAATTACAGGATTTGCATAATTGGATTTAGATTCTCTAACAATACCGGCTGACAGAAGTTCGTCTACTTTCCCTTGCACTATTTCGTTTTCATGATGAGATGGTTGAACTAAACGGGTTTATCAGTAGTCGTATTTATTTGCATTTCGACTAAGTCTGTACATCCAAGTTCTGCGCTACATTCAGCGAAACAATGTTTTATAATTATTAAGTAATGAAATTAATAAATTAGTTTCTTGAGAATTTAGATCACCTATGTCCAAATCAGACAACAGAATTTTATTACCTTGGTTGCTTTTACTACCTATACAACTAGAATATATTGTTCTGCAGTGACTAACGATATATCGGTTTGTAGAAATATGTCTGCGCGAGCTATAAGCATATCAGCCCCCCCACTGTATACACGAATCACCTAGGTTGATTATGACCAATTTTAAATTATCAGGAGTCAAAATAGCTTGTGGTATAAAATAAGATTCCTGTCCTAGTGAGTACAGTACTGGTCGCGTTACTATTATATTATGTGGTAGCAAATTAATTGAAGTATAAACGTTTATACTAAAACTTATTCCTGGTCGAATATTTATGCTATCGGATAAAAATAAGGAAGTTTTGGTTATGTAGTCGTTGCAAGTTAGAGATAAATTAGTTAACGGATTCGGTTCGGCGTTTCTTAATAACGTAACAGAGTTCGTAGTTACCAATAAATTCATATCTCTGTGATTGATGACAGGTTGACCAATAATAAGTCTGTACCGTGCAAGTTGGTGTCTGTGACTCCAGCCCCAGTATTTAAGCTTAAATCGTCAACTACAAGTTTGAAATTAGTATTGCCCAATGAATTAACCAAAAGTCCACCAAATCCTCTCATAATTACATTTGAATGCGTGATACGTAACCCCAACAACCGCACTAGATTTAAATTAATGATGTTAACTTTACTACCTGTATCTATGTATGCAAGTGCTATGTGTCCATTGATAGTTACATTTTTTTTTATATAAATCTGCAATAACTTCAGTTGATACAAAATTAACATTATGTACCTGTTGGTTTCTTTGTTGTTGTTGATCTCGCGAAGTCCCCGCTGCGTACCAGCAGGTGTTAGCGGCATGCCCCAAGCGCTGGCACACCTGGCAACGCGTAGCTCGGCGCGTACATCGACGCCACGTCGCTCGCCTGGCAGTATTCTATCGAATACATTTTGGAGAGTGTGCGTCCGAACTACACAATTTAATTCCTGCAGCTCCCTTCTACCATCGAACATCGAAACGAACCGCGGGTTACCACCAATATCTAGTTGATGTTCCATTTGGGCGCACAAAGCGCTTCAGTAATTCCTTCTTGCTGCGAACTGCCAAGGAGTGGAATTCTCTTCCGCGTTGGTTGTTCCCCGATACTTATAATCTAGAAATTTTCAAGACGAGGGTGAATAAGCTTTATCTAGGCAAGCGTGTAACATCCTAGGCTGCATCTTACTTAACATCAGGTAAGATCGCGGCCAAACGTTAGCCTATAATAAGATAAAAAAAAAAGCTCTGCAGTCACGGACCGTATGACCTGTTTTACGGCACTTGTAGCATGTTTTCGGAAGGTTGCCCGTAGATCCCCGCTGCCATGTAGACTTCGTTTCCGTTATTCTTGTTTCCACTTTTTTGTAGTTTTCAAGCAAAGACAGGAAGCCATAGTACAATTTGTCTGGTGGCTTGCAGCAGCAGGCTTTTGCGTTCGCACGTCACTCGCTAGGTAGGCCGCGAATAGGGCATGATATTGCATCTTCACCTTCAATGCCACATTTCTTCATGAGAGATATCTTGTCGTGATAATAACGAGTCATGGTTTCGCTGCTATTTTTCACACGTGTCAGCATCTCTTCCAGTCGATCCACAAAGTCCGTCGAACGAGGAAAAGCTCTCGTTAATCTTTCGTAAGTCTTTCCACAAGCTCCACGTTGCCTCGTAATCATCAAGATCGTCGTACCAGTCACGAGCCGCACCACGTAACCGAGTTTTCATAACGAAAATCTTGTCTCGTTCTTCCCAATCATACAGATCGCCCAACTGGTCTATTTTATGCAACCAACCTTTAACATTGGTGGTCTTTTTCCCAGGGTCAAATTTGGGGATGATTTCAGCATCCAGGTGAGTGATTTTTCGTTTCTTCGTGGGTTGAGGGTAGTTTTCTTCGGACGAGTGAAAAAAAAAGTTTCCGTTTTCTTCTTCATTTCTGTTTTCCGGTAATTCATTGCTGGTATTCCTCTTCCCTAACCCATGATAATACGGACCATGCCGGTGCTCCATCCCACTTCTGAGATGTAATCGCAGGATATTTATAATTATACGGCGAGTTATTAGTTTGACGTTCGCTTTATTAATGTCTAGAAAAATGGCGGACACCAATATTTATACCTTCGCATACAATTTTACAGTAAATAGTTTTTAATACAATTTTAAAACAAATCAATTATCTAAATTATTTTTATAAATTATCTATAATATTGATTGGGTTTATTAATAGTTTTTTTAAGATTATATTTTTATAACATTGTATCGACCAGAGGTGTTACGAATATCCGTATCCGCATCCGCAAATGCGGATTATTCGCATTAATTCAGACATCTGCATCCGTATTCACATCCGCATCAATCGATGCGGAGTTTTACGGATGCAGATTCACATCAACAAGTAACTACATGTAAAGAAAGTGGGCGGAGCCAGTATGGCACGTGCTTCGCGTTTGCTAACTTCATTCGGTAACTGACGAATAGGAAGGCGCATACTAGTAACAAGATCCTACAGGTTTTAATTGTTGTGTTTTTTCTTATTGTCAATAAAATAGTTCCAGTGAGAGTTTACGGTGTGTTCATACTTCGCACTCCATAGTTTTTTGCGGGTTTCATTAATATTTTATAAATTGGAATGTCGCCACCAATAAAAAGTAGTATCTGGAGTTATTTTATAATAGATAAAAATGATCCCGCGAAGTCGGAGTGTAAGATATGTAATAAAAGTTACTCGCGGAAGGGTCGCACTACTACCTCTTTGAAAAATCACCTGAAAGCAATACACCCGGAGGAGTTCAGTTTATTCCAAAGTGAGAATAAAGAAAAGGAATTGAAGAAAAAAAATGAAGAAGCAGGTGTGTATCGAAAATTACGGAATGTCGTATTTACAATCATGTTTTAAAAACTTAGTTATGGTTAGATAAATTGGTTTACTTTTATTAATAATTTACTGTTACTCCTTTCATTTCAAATCATGATAATTTATACTTTAGGCCAATATCTACAATCCCTACTTTATTATATTGTAGTGTGACTAAATATATTGTCGTTATTGGCCACATGATTTTATGTTACTTTCTATATTAAATTTAAAATAAAAAATTATGATTTTTTAGCACTAACAAAGAATCTAAAGTTATTTCCAAATTATGTTTAAAATTAAATGCTTAAGCCAGTTGTCCCGTCAAAAGCGAGGAAACAACTTTTATCGCCTATTCTCTCGCTCAAGAAACGTACAAAAGATATAAATTCAGCGTAAAGAAAAGAGATGCATATACAAATAGTTGATCGTTGCCTGTTCACACTGCCAGCGTAGAGTCGCTTCACTAGTTTGTCGCTGAGCGACTAGAGTTGTGAAATACAAATTTCACTAAGCGATAGTCGCTCAGCAATCAGAACTCACACCCAGAGAGCTACTAGCGGTCATTTCTCTACAGTGTTTAGCCGTCGTGTGCGAGTGACGTAAGTAATTGCTCGTCTCACTCACACAGCCGCCTATGCACTGGCTTCCCTCCGCTCGCAAACTCGTTTATATTCTAGCTCTACCCGCTACTCGTTTATCGTTTCCGGTGGGACAACTGTCTAAGTCTTCTTTAAATTCGAACTTTATTGTTGTCAAATTATAGCCCTTTAACACTTAATTGTTAATAGGCTCACACCGCATTGGCCCTTTTTTTTAATTTCAATTAAATTTAATACGTATTATTTAGTTTTAGTTTTTTTAACATCGAATATTGATAGGTATACTTATTTTTTCATTTAGTAGATTGTTTGTGTATATTATATTGTATTTTTACAGGCAAAATTGTAACCCCATTGCAAGAAACCAAGAAGCAGCTTTCTTTAGAGGAAGTACTACAAAAAGACAAGAAATGGGATACTAATAAACCTAATTCAAAAAAGATTGATAAACTTATTGGTGAAATGATAGCGCTTCAAAATTTATCTTTTAACTTTGTGGAGGGACTTGGATTTCGACGTCTCATACAAGAGTTAGCGCCGAAATATAACTTCAGAGGACGAATTTTTTTTTACTGATTTTGTGTGCAATGAGCTATACATAAAACTTGCTGAAAAAGTTAAAGAACTAATCAAAGAATATGAGTACATGTCATTCACTACTGATATTTGGACAGATCCGAGCTCAGGTGTTTCTTTGCTTAGCCTAACTTGCCACGGAGTGTCAGAAAACTTTGAACGATCGTCAATTGTGTTGAAATGCGAGAATTTTGATGAGCATCATACTGGTGATATCATCGCAGAAAAATTTAATTTAACTCAATGCTTGCCCAATGGAATATTTCACATGAAAAAGTGCATTGCATGATACGAGATGAAGGATCTAACATGAAAAGAGGAATGCGATTAGCATTAATAAATGATCTAGATTGTACCGTTCATAAGTTGCAAAATGTTATTCGGCACGGTTTACGATCGCAGGAAAACATAGTAAACATCAAACAAAAATGTAAGAAAATGACTACTCATTTTAACCATTCAACCATTGCTCAAAAGCAACTTGAAAAAATTCAGGATAGGCTTAATCAACCGCATCTTAAAGTATTCCAGGATTGTGTAACGCGCTGGAACAGCACATTCTACATGTTTGAGCATTTTTTGAGGATAAAAGATGCATTGAGTCTTTATGCCAATGACAATAACATTGAATCAATTTTGCCTGAAGAGTGGAAAATAATAGAATGCTGTGTTGAGGTATTGAAACCCTTTGAAGAAGCCACTCGTGAAATGAGCAGCTCTCAGGCACTCATATCATCTGTGATTCCTATCATACAAATGCTTTTGAAAAAGCTTGACGACTATTTAACAAAACCACGAGAAAGTGATGCTATTCGGTTGGCAGTCTCTAATTTGAAATCACAATTTTCACTGAAATTTTCTTCTTTGGAAGATAACAACTTATATGCAATTTCCACATATTTAGATCCTCGCTATAAGTATAAATTTTTCAAACCAGTCACCGAAGAAAAAATAAAAGATGAAATAATAAAGATGGTAAATGACCCCGTCGTCACCGATTGTCCTATGTCGACGGCTGAAAAAACAAAAAGAATGAGAATGGGAGATTCTCTCGATCCTGAACCAGGAACGTCCAGTACGGTTAAGAAGACTTGCTTAAAAAGCGATCTTTCCATGATGTTAGATTCATCGAGCGAAGATGAAGGTGAAAGAGAAACGCACAACAGTAGCCCCGATGCTCTTCTCCGCAAAGAATTAGTTATTTATCGTAGCAAAATAAGACTGGATTTAGATGCAAATCCACTTAATTGGTGGAAAGCTAACCGTTGTGAATTTAAAATTCTCTCCAAATTAGCATGCCGATATTTATCACCTCCACCAGCCACAGTTCCAAGCGAACAGCTTTTTAGTGGAGCTGGGTTAATATATAATCCGCTAAGAAACAGGTTGGAAGCTGAGAAAACTGCAATATTGCTATTTATTAAATATAATTTACCAATTTTTAAGTTTAATTATTAAACAAAGATTTTTTTTGAAGCTCAAAATTCTGTTGTGTCATAAGTAAAACTAAAGACTTGTGTAATTTTATTTTAGAAATATGATTAAATAAATATAAAGTTAATTTTAAATAGATTTTTTGCTATTTATGCAATCAAAATTTAAATAATTATCCTTTTAAATCCGCATCCGCATCCGCATTGAATCCGCATCCGCATCAAATCCGCATCCGCGGATGTGAACTTCTAATAATCCGCATCCGCATTCGCGGATGTCTAAAATTTTGCATCCGTAACAACCCTAGTATCGACACACTCATAATAATTTAATTTATTCTGCTTGTCTGTTGTTTGATTAATATTAGCAAAAATAAATCATTAATTCTAAATGGAATATATAATAAAGTTTAAATTAGTGGAACAATAATCTGCTAATATTGGGTTGCTTAGCGAGGCACCGGAAGTGTCACTTGTAACATTAAATCAAGGTTTTACGGTAAACATGACTGCGACTGACATTTCGTTTAATAAAATTCTGTGCGTAAATTCGGTAAACGGTGACACTAGTAAACTTTATTTGACCAATATTTCGACTGATATCGCCGGGTGTGACAAATCTAAACTTTTAGAAACTTTAAATCGATTTTCCAATTTTTTTATCACGTGTTTTCCTATGACTCGAGTGAATACCGGTAAACTTAAAATAAGATTAGTTGATCCGAATCGTACAGTACAGCGACGTCCGTATAGAATGTCGGCAGAGGAACGTAGTGTTGTACGCGACCGTGTTAAGGAGTTGTTAGACGCGAATATTATTAGGCCAAGCTGTTCTCCCTTCGCAAGCCCAGGTTGAGACAAAACCTATTGACATTATCGAACTCTCCGGCTTAAAGCTGAACAGCAACGCGATGTAGAGATTTCTAAAATAATAACCGATTTAGAGGAAGGCAACTTGGACGAACAAATGGCTAGGATGTATGTACTTCGATCGGGTATACTCTATCAAACTATTAAACGTAATGGAAGATCTAAAAGTTGGTGCTCCGAACCGCATCATTGCCGACCAGGGAAGATGCTTTGCTAGTAAAGATTTTCGTGACTTTTGCGAGAGTAAAAACATCGATTTACATCTCATAGCGACTGGTACATCATGTGCTAACGGGCAGGTAGAACGCGTTATGAGTGTGTTGAAGTCTATGTTAACTGCGATAGAGATTAGCGATAATAGGTCGTGGCAGGACTCTATAGATGAGGTACAACTCGCGATAAATTGTACGATGAACCGAACGACAAAAGCATCGCCTTTGGAACTTATAATTGGTATAGTTGCGAGACCGTTATCATTGATGTGTAGTAGCGATGTAGAGACTGACGTCGATATAGACGAAATTCGTAGAGTAGCATCTGACAACATTGACAAGTGCGCAGCATTTGATAAATCCCGTTTCGATGTGACAAAAGCGAAGGTTAATAATTTTTCGGTTGGCGATTTTGTGTTGTTGGAAAACGAAGAGCGAAATCAGACAAAATCAGATCCGAAATTCAAAGGTCCATTTAAGGTTGTAAAGGTTCTGAACGGTAATCGTTACACGTTAAAGGCTATGAATTGTAATCGTACGTACAAATTTGCAAATGATAGGTTGCGTAAAATGCCAGAAGGCCACGTATCAGTCGAAATTGATGTGACAGATGATGTTGTTGATGATGATGACGATCAAAGTTAAGTTGATGGGGAAATTCAGGTGAATGACTCTATCGGCCGTAGTGAGTTCGACCGTACCAGTAGCTATTTCGTAGTCGTAGCCCAGTAGAAATCGGTGTCTCTTCAGATAACTCAAGTAGTCCGTGGATGCGCGGTGTGCGTTTAACTCTGGCCGAGGTCGTGGTCTATGCAGACCGTACCGTGTAGCCGCATGAGTGCGGTACACGGGCGATCCACGATATGGATATGCGTACTGAGAGAGCTATTCGACTTTGGAGCTGTGGCGATAGAGATCATTACTCTGAAGTTTCAGTTTTAATAAAGTTGATTCTAACTTGATATTTTGATAGAGTACGAGTACAGTTATGGTTGTGACGACGACGATGGTACTGGGCTTATGACTGTAGTATTTACGTGTAGTGTATTAGTTGTGACTTCGAATTAATGATTCAGATTATTGTAGAGTTCACAAAATAAAAAGTTTTATCGCACTAAAACCCCCCCGGTGGCCGTCCTCGGCGCTAAAAGGAGGACTCCGGGATCTCGAAACTTCAACCGGAATCCTCCGAGTGCGTTGTCCTATCGGGCTCCTCCCAGATGGGCGGCTGGGCCCACCGCTCCATCTAGTCTTTACGACGATATGCGACCACACATACCGCCGTCCTTCCCGGGATTGCCTGACCGAACTGTTCGAGCCGTCTACAACCCCGGAAGCCCCTTTAAGTCGCCTCTTACGACAGGCAGGGGATGCCGTAGCCCTATTCTAATCCCGGAACTACAGGGACACATGACATATACCTACGTATCCAATTTTATGTCTACAATTTTTTTAACTAAACAACATTTTTTCGGTAAGACGGGTAGCAACTTAGCAACTTCGAAGCGGACTCGCGCACGAGGGGTTCCGTACCATTATTTATAAACAAAACGGCAAAAAGCCCCATTTGTTTGATTGAAAATTCCTTGAATATTTCAACCTGTTGTTTCTTATTAATATTGAGTAAATAGATAACATTTGTCACATGAAAGTCCCCCTCTTAAATATTTATTAATACACATTGTACAGCATATTGTTATAATTATTAACAGCTCTTATTAATAATCCATGCAAGTCGATGACTTAAGTTATCTTCGTTTCAATTCTACATAGATGGTACATATGCCAAAATATCTTATATGATGCTCCATCGCAATCTCACATAGTTCTGAAGTTATGAATGATGATAATAGTATCAAACTGCAAGTAAACTCCATTGAATCAAAGAAAATTCTTCCTCAGTTGGCCGAAAAATCGATGTACATACATAAAAGAAACATACCAACCGAATTGATCCTCCTCCTTTTCGAAGTCAGTTGAGTATATCATTACGTTAAGAAAAAAATATAATATTAGCTGCATATAATTAATAGCGATACGTTACAAAGTCCCTATTTTATTTAAATAAATCGTACTCACAATCGTAATCGAATTTGAACTCAAAATAATTCACTCACTTTTATATACCTACAAACTTCAGGAATTGCCCTTGGCGTAACTCAGGATACATCCAGCGACATCTGTTATCCCTTATTAAAACAATACACAAAGTAAATCTTTCTAAACACGCTTGAAAGTTGAGAATGCTCGGTCGCGGCAGCATCGTGATGTGTCTGCCTGTGTAAGTGTATCTATAGTTATAATCGTGAATATTGTTTACTTCATGTTTAAGTAGTTACCCACCTCGGTATTAGCCGAGGTAAGTAACTACTACGAAAATAAGTCGAATTAATTATATTTCCTTTGTTTTTTGTAGGTATAAATTTGTTTGTACGAAGTAGATTTATTACAAAAAGGTAGATTGTGAATTAAAAAACGGAATATCCATTTCCATAATAATTTAGTAAAAAGTAGAATTCTCATATTCAAAAGACATTTAAATTACATTTATTTGTATGGATGAAAGCACCTAATGGCCAACTTCTGTAGAATATGCAGTAGGTATCCTCGAATCAAGAGCAGTGAAACTTGAAACTTGCCCTCTTAATCGGGAGGTCCGAGGTTCAAACCCAGGCACGCACCACTGTCTTATGTGCGCAGTAGAAATTAATTATCACTGCTTTTCGGTGAAGGAAAACATTGTGAGGAAACCCACACTCCCGAGAATTCGTTAAAAAAAGTTCTGGGAGGTATATGAAGTCCATCAATTCGCACTTGGCCAGCGCGGTGGACTATGACCTAAAATTTTCTAATTCCGAGAGAAGACCCGTGCACGGCAGTGAGACAATAATGGGTTAACGATGTATCCTCGAATCATAGGGAGGTAAAGGTCAATTTTTACATCATTTGTTTCTGCTTACAAACCTCCTTAAATATTTGTAAGTAAAAAAAATCTAACTTTTACGGTTAAGGCAGGCAATACCCCTACATCATGAAGGTTGAGGGGTTGAGGGTCAAATTTTTCACCATTTGTTTTAGCTCAAAAACGTTTTAACAAATTGGAAAGCAGAAAATGAAGAGCTCTTGCGGTTTAGGCAGGCAGTGCCCCTGCATCAAGAGGGTTGAGGAGTTGAAGGTCAATTTTTTTACCATATTATGTTATTCTAGATACTCAAGGTTCACTCCGAGTTTCATGTAAACCATATCGACTGAACCTAAGTTATCATTTAATCTGCATAAAGCGGAGGTATTTTTTGAAGGTTTTTATGTTTTTCCGAAGTACCCTAATTATTTTTCTAAAATAAAAGTAGCCTAAGTTACGCGCTGTAAAATTAGCTATCTAATAGTGAAAATCCCGATAAAATCGGTCCAGCGGTTTCGGAGATTACCCCAAACAAACAGACAGACAGACAGACAGACAGACAGACAAAAATTTTACTGATTGTTGTTTTGTTATCAGTATCATGTATACTTTCATACACAATTGATAAAAAGTTGTTATTTTGATATTACAAACAGACACTTCAATTTTATTTATAAGTATAGATATATATATATATACAGTGTAAAAAGAAAAAAACGATAAGTTTCCTACTATCCCATCCATCCCCACCCATCGGTTCTACGAGCGATGTGGCCGGCCCATTGCCACTTCAGGTTGCTAATTTTGCGTGCTAAATTAGCGAATTTTTAGCTTTCAATATGAATAAAGATTCATTTCTTACAATATCACCTATCGAACTGCACGCTTGCATGGAACGAGATTTAGATGTGTCGATTCAATAAGCCGATGTGTCGATTCATCTATCACATGAAAAGTGACAAGAGTTTGTGTGAGAGGAATGAAGAGTCTGGTAACTGCAAAACTATCATCAGTACTTGTAAAAATATTTTTTTACCTACCAAAAAGCTGAATACATATTTATATTTTTGTTGCAAACACTGTAATCTCAAGTTATTATGTGAGGATCAAATTAGCGCAGTTAAAGTTAGTCAAACTGGTATTAAAGGCACGAAGTAAATAAAACAATGAAAGTATTTTTCTTATTGTATTTGGGCAGCAATTCGCCTTAAATAACTACAAATGAATGTGTCCTCAAATCAACCGTGCATTCGGCTATATAGGCTGGCTACGCTTCCCCCTCCAGGCATGGCATGCTAAGCTCGGCGGCGGGAGGGAGTGACGTAAGCGGCTTGGCAGGCAACTTGCGCCATCTATCGGCGCGCTTGATTGTTGGCAGGCAACTAGCGACATCTATTGACGTGTTGTTACACTCGGCCATCCTGTAACAATTGCTCCCGCAATGGGAACAAGGGAATGTATTAGAATAGTAGAATAGAATATTGGTAGTCAATGCTATCAAGATATTAACTTTCAAGCAGATCTATGAGGTCTTCGGTTTCTAGTTGCTCATCGCTACTCGAACTATCTGAAACGGTAGCCAGGCTCTTGTATGGTCGAATAGCATCAGCAGATACTAAGCCGGTAAACTTCTTGTAACCCCTTAAACCTTTCACGCTTCTTATCTTGTAACGATCTTTGCCAAGAACCTTAGTAACTATGTATGGTCCCGAATAAATATCGTCCAGTTTAGAATTAACTTTGGACCCAGTAGTAGGAGCCTGCCGCCATAATACAAAGTCCCTCTTCTTGTAAATAGTGCTGTTTTTACGACGTTTATCAAAATTAATTTTCATACGGTTAGCCGATAACTGGTTACGTTTCACCGCTCTATCACGTCTGCTTTGCACCGGTTCACTCACTTGTCCCGGGACAGATACATCACACACTGACCTTCCCGTGCAGGCAAACATCAAATCGTAGGGCTTAGAATTTGTGGTTTGATTAATGGTATTATTTATACCCCATATCACGTCTGGCAAATTATTAGTCCAATTGTTGGATGCCTCGCTTGGTTCCGTAGCGCGCAATGCATCTAATATCGTCCTATTTGTGCGTTCGACCTGACCATTAGATCGGGGACACGCTATAGTAGTCAAAGTATGCTTAAACTGCTTTTCGGTAGCAAATGTTTTAAAATAACGACTGGTAAAAGCCTTGCCGTGGTCCGTAATAACATGTCCCGGAAACCCAAATAAACTAAATATCTTTTTCAGTGCCCTAATTGTTTCAATTGAATTAACGGTTCGCGTCGGCTCTACTATAACAAACTTAGAGAAGGCATCAGTAAGTACCAACATAAATTGATAGCCCTTCTTGGTCTTGCAGAATGGTCCAAGATGGTCTACATGTACCATCTTCATCGGCTCTGTAGGCTTAGGTATAGGATGTAACATACCTTCCTTTCGACCATAATCCCCCTTTCCGTAAGCGCAATTTAAACATGATGTTACATATTTTCTTATAAAACGAGACATTTTCGGGAACCAAAAGTCCTTTTTTATGAGTTCAGAACATCGTTTTAACCCAACATGACCGATATTGTCGTGGTGCATTTGTAATATTTTCCATTCCGCAAATTCGGGAACTACTAACCGGTTTCCATTTAAAGTTTTACGATATAACCTATCATTCATTATGACGTAATTGTTCACTATATCCGGATCCGTGCAACCCCCTTGTAACAAGTCAATAGTACGTTTTAACTTTTCATCTTGGCGCTGCACTGTAAAGAACCAATCCGCCACATCCAATCTGTAAATGTTTACTGCATCTATCGGATTCCTGCTTAATGCGTCGACGTGCTTCATTCGGTCCCCCGGTCTATAGTCAATAGTTACGTCATAATCTTGAATTGAGAGCCACCATCTAGCTATCCGCGGAATTAAGTCGCGCTTTGTCATTGTATCTCGGACTGCGGTACAATCAGTAACTACTCGAACATTCTTACACAAAATGTAAATTCGAAACCTTCGTAACGATTCCACTACCGCTAGTGTTTCAAGCTCATAGCTATGGTAAACACTTTCCTCTCGAGTTGTAACACGACTAAAATACATGACAGGACGCAAACTACCGTCATTCTGCTTTTGTAATAAAATTCCCGCTATACCTAATTTGCACGCGTCCGTGTGAATTTCTGTTTGTAAACTAGGGTTATATATAGCTAGAACTGGCTTACGGCACAGAATGTCTTTTAATTCGTTAAAGCTATTTATTTGTGCAGTACTCCATTGCCACGGTGTTTTGTTCTTAGTCAGTTCTGTGAGTGGACGGGATATTAATGCAAATTTATGTATAAACTTACGAAAATAACTACACAAACCTATGAACTGGCGTACTTCGTGTACGTTACGCGGAACGGGAAAACGCGATACGGCGGCTAGTTTCAACTCGCCTGGTTGTATACTATCGGGCGTAATTTCGTGCCCCAAATAGGTTATTTTATTTTGCAGAAACGATCATTTTTTTATATTCAATTTTAAATTTTCTGATTGTAATTTCTTTAGGACCCTTTCTAAGAGACTTAAACCTGATTGTACATCATATGATGGTAACAGCAAATCATCAAGAAATGCCAAAACGTCGCTCTCCCGATTATTATGTTGGGCGTCAAAGTTATCGATACTACTAATTATTTTGTTAATAAGGCGCATAAAAACAGATGGAGCATTGGCTAGTCCGAAAGGCACCCGAGTATATTCATACTGACCTTGTGGAGTGACAAACGCAGTTTTATGCGTATCATTCGGATGTATACGTAGCTGGTGATAGCCTTGCGCCATATCGAGGGATGTAAAGTACTTTTTGCCGGATAGCTTGGAAATTTGATCATCTATGTTGGGCAAGGGATATCTGTCACGAATGGTTATAGCATTTAAAGCACGGTAGTCAACACATAAACGGTTCCCTCCATCCTTCTTTTTTACTAATATTATCGGAGACGCATATTCAGAGTCAGATTCTTTAATTATACCGGCTTCTAACAAATCCTTTATCTTTGATCTAACAATTTCTTGTTCACTGTGTGCTAATCTATATGGTCGATGATGAACAGGCTCGCTACAAGACAAATTTATATGCATTTCAATTAAATCTGTGCGTCCTAATTCGCGTGTACTAGATGCAAAACTATCACTATATTTTAATAATAAATTAATGAGGCTATCCCGTTCAAAATTATTTAAACTACCGATACTAATTTTATCTACTTCTACCCCACCTATAGTAAGATCATTGGCAATGGCAAAACAAGAATATTGGCTAGACTTGGCTTCAAGAAATTGATATCTTTTGGCTTGATCACTAACCTGGTTATTGGCGGGCAACACCTGGCAGCTGTCGGCGCGCGATAAGACTGTTCCTTCTTCCCACTCCACATCCTTTGAGCCAGTGTTGACGACCTTAAGGTATCCGTCGGTACCCTGCATAAGCGTAGCTGGTATGCTGTAGGAGATCCCTTGTAGCTCGTAGTGGCGAGGTGATGTGACCACGTCATTGCTCGCGGGATTTCCGACGATCTTCACTTTTATTATCGAAATTCCTGGCGGTAAGCACTCCGATGTGGCCGTGACGACTTTAAAGCGATGTACCTCTTCCATGGCTTGTATGTTTGACAGAAAGTCGTCGCTCCTCTCAAATGTTGCTTTTCCATTTCTTACTATTAAGGATATCCCTTCACTGTTGATTATCGGCTGTCCAATCAATAGACAAATACCATTCATATCTACATTCACTAAGTATGCATCACAAGATATGCTTATTTGATCGATTTCTAGTATAAAGTTTGCTTTACCATGGCTAGTAATAAATCCTCCTGCAAATCCCTTTAGCTCAGTTCTAGCAGGAATAACTCGTAGTTGGAGTAAATCTGAAACCTTTGATGAAATAACATTGACCTGGCTACCTGTATCGATGTAAGTCTTCACGAATGCACCATTGATCTTCGCAGGTTTCTTGTAAATGTTGTCAAACTCTCGTAGTAATTTAACTTCCTTGGCGTTTGTAACTTCAGGAACACTCTTCATTATTGTAGGGCATCGCGGGGCAATATGGCCTTGGGCTCCACATTTAAAACAACTTCGTTGATCAGGTAGTGGGCAGTTACGTACTAGGTGTCCAGTTTTCTTGCAGCGAGGGCAGGGGTCTGTATCAAGATTTACGAGTTTCTTCTCAACGTGTCGGTAGCTGCCATCTTTGTTAGTTACTTTAACTTCGTTCACGGGCACGCGATAATCGTCAAACGCAGAGAGAAACCCTTCATATAGGTCATCGGGTTTCTCGCATTGAAAGGCCCTGGCGTTGGACTGCAGTGCATGAGGTAAGCCTCGAATAATACAGGAAATTGTAGCGGCATCGGACAATTTGCAGCGAAAACACATTGCTATCTTCTCTTGGTAATATTTGGTCATGCTTTCGGATGGCAGTTTCTTCCTCATGATCATTTCTTCTATAGCACTAGCGTAGTCACGATGTTTTGGAAAAGCACGAAGTAACATTTCCTTCCACTGTTCCCATGTAAAATCGTATTCTTCTAGACGATTGTACCACTTCCTCGCTTGGCCTCTTAGTTTGTCCTGGAGATAGAATGATTTAGTTTTGTCGTCCCATCCATAAATATCTCCTAATTGCTCAATTTTCTTTAACCAAGCAGTAACGGTGCAATCCTCGTTGTCTGGGTCGAATTCCGGGATCAGGGTTGCAGCACGATGTTCCTTAAGGCGACTGAGGTTAGGTGCATCACTTTGTAGACCACTATAAATAGCTTTTTCGACTTCTTGCACCAACAGCCGCTTCAATATTTTTCGTGCTGGCGGAGTTATGGCGTCTTCTTCATCAGATGCTTCATCCGCAGGTCTTGTCACAAATCTTTTCATTTTTTTTTTTCGTACCACTTCTGACTTATTAAAGGCACGAAGTAAATAAAACAATGAAAGTATTTTTCTTATTGTATTTGGGCAGCAATTCGCCTTAAATAACTACAAATGAATGTGTCCTCAAATCAACCGTGCATTCGGCTATATAGGCTGGCTACGCTTCCCCCTCCAGGCATGGCATGCTAAGCTCGGCGGCGGGAGGGAGTGACGTAAGCGGCTTGGCAGGCAACTTGCGCCATCTATCGGCGCGCTTGATTGTTGGCAGGCAACTAGCGACATCTATTGACGTGTTGTTACACTGGGCTGCTTTCAGTAAGCCAAGGCTGTCTTATCAAATCAGATGAATTTCGTTCGTTATTTATACGTCACAGCTAGAAGAGAGCCAGATTACGGTGCAACCTGATATTAATATGTCTGAAATAGCTCCGATTAATCACCTCATCAATGTCTCGTTACCTGAGTTAAATACCAGTACAAGCCATTCCTTCGAGACTATTAACAAAAATCAGCTGCTTGCTATTCAAGAACAGTTAGATACTATGAAACGAGAGGAGCCATTGACAGAAGGCGTATCATATCACGACATTCATCATTATGCTCTAATCTACCTGGTGGTTGCTGGTGCAGCAATATTCGTCAGTGTTTACATGTGTCGACGTGTGCGTCGCTCGCGGAGGCGGGCAGGGCGCGATCGCGGAGAAAATCAGTGTAATAGTGAAGTGCAGTGTGTGGAAATGCAAACATATGTGGAGAGTAGTAGTCGTGACACTAAAAGCGAATTAAATGACAAGTTTAAAAACGCGCGTAAACATATGCGGAGCCGGGACACTTTGCCAGTGCTTCAATCAGTGTTTACAATCCAGGACACGGGACTTTAACAATATTTTTATATATGGTCTATCATTAATTTCATTCTGTTACAGAATGGTTGTTAACACTAACCTACAAGAACACGGAAAAACTTATAAAATATAAATGAAATCATAAACACACAAACACACACACATACACACACACACATACACACACACACACACACTCACATACACACACGCGCACGTATGCTCACACGCATACATTTGTACACTTCCTCACTAATATTGTTATATTTTAATAATATATAAAATTGTAAAAATTGATATGTTTTTTTTTTTCGCGGGTAGTCGCGAATAACAGACGCAAATTTAGTGTGCTCCACTTTAAATACAATTAAAAATATTTATAAGTCAAGCTTTTTGCTGCAAATGTGGTAGTTACATAATAAACCCTATTGCACTCACTGCCTACTATAACTTTCCTGCTATCTTACTCTATAACCTAACTTGGCATATTATCTCATCTACTTAAACAATACAACATGGATAATCAATTGACAAGCAATTTGGAAGCTTTAGAAAAACTTTTTTCATCACGCATGGCAGAATACGAAGATAAGTTGCATAAGTTTTCAGCTGGTGCAAGTTCTGTACATCCAGACATCACTTCATTGTCACGTGAGTTCACAGAGTTTAAATATTTTGTTTGGCAAACTTTATCAAAATTAAAATCTCAAGTGGAACTCCTTGCACTGGGCTTGGACAGACATGAAACTGTTATGCGCAGAAAGGTTTTATTGTTCCATGGAGTTCCTGAAAAGGAAAATGAAAAACTCCATGAGATAATATTTAAAATTATATCCGACCAAATAAAGGTGCCTGATGTAACCACGGACTGTTTACATGTGTGTCATCGCCTCGGTTCGTCTACCGGTAAGACTAGACCAATTCTAGTCAGATTCCTAGACATTCAAAATCGGCAGGCCATCTGGGAAAGTAAAACTTCACTGAAAGGCACAGGAATCACCATCTCTGAGTTTTTAACACAATCGCGGCATAACGTATTCATGGCAGCGCGTAGACATTTTGGTGTCAAGAACTCCTGGACCGTCGAGGGAAAGATTATGGTGCTCCTCCCGAATAAATCCAGGCGGAAAATCGAAACGATGTCGGAACTTCAGCCACTCATTGATCAATATCCATCCGGAAGCTCTGAAGCCTGTGAGTCGAGTCATTCATCACAATTATCTCCTGTAAATGCACCCACAAAGACTGCTGCTCGGAAAACTCGACGCCGCTAATGTTAATTGCTCCTTCTTCTCATTGTTTATAATGCAACTTTAACATGCCACCACTGTTTTGATTACCCCGTAACCTCTTGTACTTGGCCGCGTAACAATGCAGGAATTCGTAACTTAACTTGTCGGTATGCTAAAATAATATTTATCATCTAATTGCTTTGTTTTGATTTTAAACTACCTAATAATTTCGTTTTATGTCAATGAAGATTATTATATTATACATGTCACTTAATCTGACATTAAAGACATTAGTATTGTCATTTGTCGTTCGAGTATGAAAGCATCAATAGGTTACGTTCCATTTCTCACGTGCACTTAACATGCGTATAACACTGTTTGATTTTAATTTTGATGTATGTGCGCTGTAAGATGTTTTTTTTTTGTTTTTGTATCGTATTATATAATGTCATATTTGGTTTTCTATGTATTACTATTGTATTTCTGTTTTCTGCTTTGGTTATTGTTGATTGTTTATTTTCTGTATAGTTTGTTGTATTTTTTTTTTTTTTTGTATTTTCATGTGACCAAATGTTTGTTGTTGATATTTTCCAAGATTTTTTTTCCAGCATCCTCATGGTGAGTGCTACGGGTTTATGCACATATTATAAACCTATATATATATATATATTTTGTTCTTATTTTTATAATTACTTACTTTTAAAATAATTGTATTCAAACTTGCTTTGCTTTTAAATATTTATTGATAATATAATTTATATATTTTATAATTATGGATGACATTGTTGATTTTAATGATAGTTACTTCTCTTGCTCTTCTTCAATCTGTAGCTTTGTTAGTGCGGACAGTGACTCTTCCGCTTGTCTAACTCTGCATGATCAGATTTCCGCTACTTACTCCAGATATCTGACCAATTTCAATGTTGCACATATAAATGCGCAAAGTATTCCTGCACATTACTCCGATCTTCTGGCATCCTTTAGCACTGCTTACTTAGACGCGTTACTAATCTCGGAATCCTTTCTCAAACCCTCGCTTCTTTCCTCCCAGTTCGCGTTACCAGGATATGTCCTAATACGAAACGATAGAACTGGTAAAGGTTGTGGAGGTGTATGCATTTACTTACGCGCTGACATACCATATAAGGTGGTAAGTGCTTCTCCTTCTCAGTACACCGAATCAGCCGAATACCTGTTTCTTGAAATTACAGTACACACCTCTAAAGTGTTGCTTGGCGTATTTTACTGCCCTAATCTTAACATTGATTACTTTGGCACCCTAGATGATATATTGTGTGATACATGTCCTATTTGTGATCACATTATATTAATGGGAGATTTTAACACATGTTTGCTAAAAAATGACTTCCGTGCACTTAAGTTGCAATCTCTTTTAACTTCCTATAATCTTCAAATTCTGCCACTCGGGCCAACTCATCATTTTCCAAATTGCACTCCGTCTCTTTTAGACCTCATGATTGTCTCTTCAACTGGTAACGTCGATACACATGGGCAACTCACTTCCTCTTTTTCATATCACGATCTTGTGTATCTTTCTTATCGTATACGTACTTCTAAGCGTAAGTCGCAATATCTCATACTTCGTAGTTACAAGGGCATCGACTTGGAGGCATTGCGGCGGGATGCTGATGCTGTTAACTGGTCTCAACTGGTGAATAGTGTCAGTATCGACGACAAAGTGCGTGAATTTAATTATCAGCTGCTTAAATTGTACAATATCCACGCCCCGCTTAAGCGAGTGAAAGTGACACATGCTCCAGCTCCCTGGCTTACATCTACTATAAAAGAATGTATGAGCCTTAGAGATAAAGCCAAGAGGAGATATAAACGCTGTCCTTCAGAACGCAATCTAGCGTTGTTCAAGCACTTACGTAATCGCTGCAATCGTCTGTGTAGGGATGCAAAGAGACGCTACTTCCACGAATCACTTGTCAACCGTAGCTCTGCTGAGGTTTGGAAATTTCTTAAATCGGTTGGGATTGGCAGGAGTTCGCTTACTGTTGATAGTGACGTGGATCTAAATCATCTAAATAAACATTTCTCCCTACCACCTACGTGTTTGGATCCAGTCACTAAAAACAATACGCTGATTAATCTTCTCAATGCTCCAAAACCACCTTGTACACCATTTAACCTCACAGTAGTTACGGAAGAAGACGTTAAAAAATCTATTCAGTCTATTACTTCAACCGCGGTTGGAAACGACAATCTGTGTTCAAAAATGATCTCATTAATCCTTGATAAAATTCTTCCTATAATTACTCATATATTCAATTTCTCTTTATCCTCTTGTACTTTCCCTGTAGCCTGGAAACAGGCAAACATTACTCCCTTGCCGAAGAATGCAAACCCTGCATCTTTGTCTGAATTTCGTCCAATCTCTATCCTGCCATTTCTTTCTAAAGTACTTGAACACATTGTCCATAAGCAACTTTCTTTTTTTCTAGTCAGTAACTCTCTTCTAAGTCCTTATCAGTCTGGTTTCCGACCCGGTCATAGCACCGTAACAGCACTGCTGAATGTCACAGACGATATTCGGTGGGCAATTGAAAATAAATCGCTAACTGCATTGGTTCTGTTAGACTTTAGCAGTGCTTTTACCTCCGTTGATTTCGACATCCTTACCGGAGTTCTCAGTTCCATTAACGTCTCATCTTCTGCCGTTACATGGTTTAATTCCTATCTTCGAGGACGATCACAGCGGGTCCGCCGAGGAGAGTATTTCTCGGACTGGTGTGAGCTTGCTGCTGGTGTTCCTCAGGGTGGCGTCCTGTCTCCGTTACTGTTTTCTATCTTTATCAATTCCATTACTAAAATTATCTCTTCTAATTTCCATCTTTATGCGGATGATTTGCAGCTATACCGACATTTTACTGCGCCTAACGTCTATAGTGAAATAACCAACTTGAATGATGACCTTGAAAGAATTACGGTATGGGCTAAAACATTTGGAATATTAATAAACCCCAAGAAAACACAAGCCATCATTGTAGGCAGCAAATACCATCGTAATAGACTGGATTTCAACACTCTGCCACCTGTAGTCGTTGAAAACACTGTCATTCCGTATTCTGACTGTGTAAAAAACCTTGGCATCATTATCGACTGTAACTTGTCATGGGATACGTACGTGCGGGAGGTAAGCCGAAAAGTTCACTTCACTTTTCATTCGCTGAAATGTCTACAAGGTTACCTGCCCTTTAAAACTAAAATTTCTCTCACTCAAACTCTTATTCAGCCGATTTTAGATTATGCGGATGCATGCTATTTAGATGCCTCAGAGGAGTCCTTGAATAAACTTGAGCGCTTGCAAAATCTCTGTATTAGATTTATTTTTGGTTTACGGAAATTTGATCGTGTTTCTCAATTTCGCAAGGATCTCAAGTGGCTCCCAATTCGTTTTCGCAGGAATACTAGAATTCTCTGTCTTCTATTCAAAATCCTCAAAGATCCATCCTCTCCTTCGTACCTGCAGAATCGTTTCGCATATACCAGGCCCTCGCTAGCACCCTGCAGGTCTCATCTTAAATCGCTTTTAAATTTCCCTTCCCACAAAACTTCTCTCTATTCCCACTCCTTCTCTGTTCATGCGGTTAGACTATGGAATTCACTGCCGCCTAACATACGTCTTTCTAAGTCAATTTTCATATTTAAAAAAAGAGTCAAAGAGCACTATTTATCACTTTCATGATATAATACTATATTTATACATAATACGTATATATTTATTTATATATTTATATATTTATACATAAATAATTGTTATATACTAATTTGTGCACACTCGATTTGCCTAACAAATGTTCACTCCGATCCCAGGGCTGCTGGAAGAAATTTCATTTTGAAATAAGCAGTCCTTTGTACTATTGTTATATTATGAATGTATTGATTTTGTATCTGTGTACAAAAACCTATAAATAAAAAAAATAAATAAATATGTAATTAAAATATCTGCTAATAGTTGTACCAAAATATTATGGAAGAGCGAGGTCCACCAACACGAGCGATTAAATGCTCAAAGGGGGGCCTTAACCACTACTTGTTTGTACCCAATTTGTAGAAATAAAAAATATTTTTGATTTTTTTGATTTTAATTAATCTTTTTAATTTTATAGAACACTTTTATATCACCTTGTTATTATTGTAAGCTCATCTCATTTCAGCCTCTCTATCTCTTGCCCTGGGAGCATGTACGGGCTACGACCGTACATTTTTAAGCATCGCTGCATTGATGCATTTCAGTCAGTGCGTTAATAAGCCCAATCCATATCGGTCGCGTGCTCCTCTATCATTTCCTATCATTTATACTATCATTAAAATATTGTATCGGGTCAAGTCTCGACTAAGGATTTTAATCCAGAAAACCGAATCCGGTAATCCGGCGGATCCGGCACCATTTTTAACATACCGGATCCGGTTATTGCATATTTTGGAAAAAAATGATATTACAGGAAGAGTTAGTGTTACAAATCCAGCAATAAGTTGCGTCTTATGCCACACAAAAAGTAACAATAATGATTTGATGAATTAATAAAGAATATTGCATTCGAAATCAACTTATTCGAAGAGAATACCTGTCTTAAATTTATGATTCAAATAAAATAATGAATGTTTAGTGATTATTATGTTGTGCCGTGTTATTCATTACAATATTTCGTTAGTCAATTATATATATTAGAGTAATTCGTTTGTGATTATACATTTTTTTGATATTAGGAAAGTTAATCGCCTCGCCTACTCAAAGTAGGTAGTAATCACGCCGCGATTGGCGTGTTCACAAGACGCATCGCGTAAAAGACGCTATTGAGTGAAACCGGGGCTCAAGAGTGTTCGTAGGAGAACTGTGCGTTGGGCAGAGCCTGCTAAGGAGGTTGAAGACCGAATCGGGCATCATAGATTCGTCTATGCCCAATGCCTATGTTCTGAAAATAAATGAGATATACTACGGACAGTTGTAAGCTTCTGCACGAGCGCCTGCTCGTAACAAATCGGAAGAAGAATATGCCCATTTAACCCGACACTTTATTGAGGATCTTCCGGACTTTCAAACAGCTTAAAAACAACGGGGCATCTGGCGATGACGGAATCATAACACGGAGTTACTAAAAATTGACGGTAAACGTACGTGTGGCACTTCAAAAGTTGTTTAACTCGTATAAACGTAGTGGTGCTATTCTTCAAAAAGGGTGTTAAAACAATTTGAAGAACTAGAGACTTATTTTGCTTCTGAACCACATGCATAACTTGTTGTCGGGAGTCCCCATTAACCTTTTTACACACAGGCTTGACGGCTTCCAGCCTCCCGAACAAGCCGGATTCTGAAATGACTATAGTATTCTGGACCACATACACACTTCGGCATCTGTCATCATTTAAAGATTTAAAGATTTAACGGTGATGACGTACCTTCAGCGATGCCAGATCAACTATAGGTACCTCGAGGTGTTCAAGTGTGTATAACAGTTGCCACCATGTCAGTCTAAGTACACGATTGAAGCACAAGCCCAATCCAATTGCAGCGAGAAGTCAAGGGAGGCAAGGGGATGTCATAAAGCTGAAACTGTTCACCGCTGCGTTAGAAGATATGTTCAAGCAGATGGAGTGAAGATGTTTTGACATCAACGTCTTAACATCAATGGCGAACACGTCACGCACCTTCGATTTGTCGATGATATAGTGATCTTGGCAAATTCGCTGTCGCACTCCAGCGCAATGCTAGGCAACCTCAGCAATGCTTCACAATGAGTGGGTTTTAAGATGAACATGGACAAGCCGAAAATTATGTCAAATGTCCATATCACACCCATACCGGTAGTTGTTGACGGCACTTCTCTCGAAGTTGTCGACCAGTATATTTATTAAGGATAAACTTACGGATGGGTAAGTCCAACTTTGAGAGGGGGTCACTCGAAGAATCCAACTCGACTGGACTGCGATCGGAAAATTACGAAGTATCTTCTCGTCCACAATTCCTCAGTGCCTGAAGTGAAAATTTTTCAAGCAATGTGTGTTGCCAGTGATGACACCTATGACACCGAGATATCTTTCACTGTAGGCCTCATTCGAAGGCTCAGGGTCAGCGTGCTATGGAGAGAGTCGCAATTTCGCTACGAGACATGATTCGCAACGACGAAATCCGTAGACGAACGAAGCTTACCGGCAGCTCGCAAAATTAGCAACCTGAAGTGGCAATGGGCCGGCCACATCGCTCGTAGAACCGATAACCGATTATGAAGAAGACACTCGAGAGGCGACCATGTTAAGGCAAAAACACACCCCTCGCACCAGGTAGGCAGATGATCTAAAGAAGACGGCGGGAAACCGTTGAATTCAGAGGGCACAGGACTGGTTGGAAAAGTATACCTTTCCTAAATGGCGCCTCTAAAGACTACTGCTGGACCTATCTCCATCAAAGGCTGATAGGTGGGGATGGATGGGATACTAGGAAACTTATCGTTTTTTTCTTTTTACGCTGTTTTTTCACTCTGCATTAACCGTTCGATCAATCCGGCCGGATCCGATCGGATCCGACCGGATTGACGAAAATTCGACCGGATCCGGCCGGATTGCAATCCCTAGTCTCAACCCATATATATATATATATATATATATATATATATATATATATATATATATATATATATATATATATATATATATATATATATATATATATATATATATATATATATATATTGTATACGTCAGTACTATTAAATGTTTAAATGATGGCTGATGCCGAAGTGTGTATGTGGTCCAGGATGCTATAGTCATTTCAGAATCCGGCTTAATCCGGTTTATACGAGTTAAACAACTTTTGAAGTGCCACACGTACGTTTACCGTCAATTTTTAGTAACTCCGTGTTATGATTCCGTCATCGCCAGATGCCCCGTTGTTTTTAAGCTGTTTGAAAGTCCGGAAGATCCTCAATAAAGTGTCGGGTTAAATGGGCATATTCTTCTTCCGATTTGTTACGAGCAGGCGCTCGTGCAGAAGCTTACAACTGTCCGTAGTATATCTCATTTATTTTCAGAACATAGGCATTGGGCATAGACGAATCTATGATGCCCGATTCGGTCTTCAACCTCCTTAGCAGGCTCTGCCCAACGCACAGTTCTCCTACGAACACTCTTGAGCCCCGGTTTCACTCAATAGCGTCTTTTACGCGATGCGTCTTGTGAACACGCCAATCGCGGCGTGATTACTACCTACTTTGAGTAGGCGAGGCGATTAACTTTCCTAATATCAAAAAAATGTATAATCACAAACGAATTACTCTAATATATATAATTGACTAACGAAATATTGTAATGAATAACACGGCACAACATAATAATCACTAAACATTCATTATTTTATTTGAATCATAAATTTAAGACAGGTATTCTCTTCGAATAAGTTGATTTCGAATGCAATATTCTTTATTAATTCATCAAATCATTATTGTTACTTTTTGTGTGGTATAAGACGCAACTTATTGCTGTATTTGTAACACTAACTCTTCCTGTAATATCATTTTTTTCCAAAATATGCAATAACCGGATCCGGTATATTAAAAATGGTGCCGGATCCGCCGGATTACCGGATCCGGTTTTCCGGATTAAAATCCCTAGTTGAGACTTGACCCGATACAATATTTTAATGATAGTATAAATGATAGGAAATGATAGAGGAGCACGCGACCGATATTGATTGGGCTTATTAACGCACTGACTGAAATGCATCAATGCAGCGATGCCTAAAAATGTACGGTCGTAGCCCGTACATGCTCCCAGGGCAAGAGATGGAGAGGCTGAAATGAGATGAGCTTACAATAATAACAAGGTGATATAAAAGTGTTCTATAAAATTAAAAAGATTCATTAAAATCAAAAAAATCTATACTATAATAAATCTGTAAGAGGTCGCTGTCTGTACATGGAACAAATTTCGGTGAAAACCATTTCTAGAGGTCTTTAACACGATATAGAACCCAAAATAATGGTTTTTAGAAATCTTTTCTGTTTGTCTGTTTGTCTGTTTGTCTGTGTGTTTGAAAACGCTAATCTCAGAAACGGCTTATCCAATTTGAATATAATTTTCACCGATGTGTTGTGGGAAACTTCACTTAACATTTAGTGTTTATTTTATGTAAATCGGTTTATAAATAAAAAAGTTATGTCAATTTAAAACTACGCAGTATTTATTCTGTGTTCGATAAGTGATAATAAGATAAGTAACTGCATAGTTGAATTGGTTGAAACTAAACATGTTATGGTCTGTAAAATGTATTCCTTTGTTATGTATTTTTATTGGTTATGTGTGTACCTATGTTATTTGATACTATACAAATCTATATCTATATATTACTTATATAAAAACCAAAGGATGCTCTCTCACTCACCTATTGAATAAACATCGTAGAGCATAAACATCGAACTGCTAAAGATACGAATATGATTTTTACTAGGGGTTCCGTTTATGACGTAGACGTCAGTTAAGAATGAATTTTCTGATCCCCCCCCCCCCAATTTAACCCAAATAGGAGATGTAAGTTTGTATGAAAGTCAGTCAATTTTGAGGCTACCTCAATAAAATTTAGTATTTCGCTTTAATTTTTATGTTAAAACATAGTTTTATCGGACTTCCAAAAAGGAGGTTATCAATTCGTCTGTATATTTTTTTAAATTTTATATTTGTTACTCGATTTCTCCGCATTGGGTGAACGGATTTGGATGTTTTTTTTCATTTGAAAGGTAGTGCGTGTCATGGGGTTTCATTTGTTTTTAGTTCACTTTTGACAGTGGCATCCATAAGAGAAGCGCATAAGTCTAATATTTGCATTAACGATGTGCGCGATAAATAGATGAATAACTCAATTTCCCGCCAACTGATTTTGATGATTTTTCTTTTACTTGTAAGAATGTACTTCAAGGGTACTCTACTGAGTTTGATACGGTTCTGATCATAGGATCCATTTCTTTGAAGTAAATAAACGAAATTAGCGATACTCGGCCAAACCTAAACTGTAGGAGTCCAATTGGGTTGAATATAGATTGAGATTACTAAGCAGATATTTCCTAAAGAAATTGACCTGCAACTCTTCAATCCTGATGATGCAGGGATACTGCTAGCCTGATCCATAGAAGTCAATTTGTTTTTATGGATATATAATAAGATTGTTAAACAAATTCATGGGACAAAAATTTGATCTTCAACTCCTCAACCCTGATGATGTAAGGGTATTTCAAGACTAAACCGTAAGAGTTGGCTATTTGGTACTTACGGTTATGTAATAAATATACCAAGCAAAGATACACGGTAAAAATTTTGACCTTCAACTCTTCAACCCTGATGATGCAGGGTTACTTCAAGCCTAAGTCATAGGAGATGGCCATTTGGTGCTTTCGGTTATGTAATATGATTACTAAGCAAAGACACAAAATGAAAATTTCGACCTTCAACTCCTCACCCCTGATGATGCAGGATACTGCTAGCCGAAACTATACAAGATGGGCATTTGGTGCTTTCAGGTATTTAATATAATTACTAAGCAAAGACACATGATTAAAATTTTGACCTTTAACTCCTCAACCCTGATGATGCAGGGGTACTTCAAGCTTAAACCATAGCAGTTAGCTATTTAGTGCTTTCAAGTATGTAATATAATTTCTAAGCAAAGACACAAGATGAAAATTTTGACCATCATCTCCTCAAGCCTGATGATGCAGGGTACTGCAAGCCTAAGCCATAGGAGTTGGTCATTTAATGCTTTCGGGTATGTAATATAATTACTAAGCAAAGACACATGATGACAATTTCAACCTTAAGCTGCTCAGCCCTGATGATGCAGGGTACTGCAAGCCCAAGCTATAGAAGTTGTCTCGCAAGTGCTTACGTATAAGTAATAAGAATACTAAGCAAAGACACGGGATATTTTTTTTACCTTCAACTCCTCCCTGATGATGCGGGATAGTGCAAGCCTAAATTATAAAAGGTATTCAAATAATGCTTACGGTTGTTTTTAATATATATTATAATTTTAATGACAGCTCATTAAACTGAAATGTGATTAATAAATTAAACTTCAATTCATCAACCCTGATAATCTAAGTACACAACCTACTTAAGTCGTATGAGTTTGGTACTTATTGATTACAATACATTACAACCCGTTCCTGAGAGAACATTATGATGGAAAGTGTCACTTTGAATACCTAAATCCTGAAAATGCAGGAGTATTGTCATGTTATTGTTAAGACATGGATTTAGCTGTAGCTTTTTAAACAGGTTGGGTTAGGTAAGGTTGGAACATAAAAGAAGACATAAAAAATAGGCGAGCAGGGTGCGGTAGCGCCCTGCGAGCGGGTGGACCCTGTTCGTATGAATTGTAAAAGTGTTTTGATTATGTTTTCTGCTTTACAAAGAACAATGCGGGATTTACGCACACAAATAGCCCGATGCACCTCTTAAAAGATCTTATCTTCGGTCACATGAAACAAAATATGAACTTAGAATATATGTCGCTGTTCAGTGATATTCCAATATTCTAATGATTTACTTCAAGTAGATAATAGTGCTTTGTTATCCGGAAAAATTAAAATCAATCTTTATATCGATACGTCTTCGTTTAAATGTGGAGGAGTTGGTTGAAAAAGTATATCCCGATATTGTCAATACAACCAATAACACTATAAATTGGTTCCAAAAGAAGGCCATATACCCACCCACCAATGAACGTGTCGATAAAATATTTTTTTTTTTTTCAAAATTTAAAGCAGCGTCACAGATCTACTATTCGGTAGACACAGTCATTGAGATGGAGGAAGCAGTACATTATCCAACATAATTTTTGAATTCCTTAATGCCTTCCGGAACTCCTGAACACAAATTAATATTAAAAGTAGGTTTACCTATAATCTTACTTAGAAATTTGAATCCGCCAAAATTACTTCACATACTATTTTCCAATTCGGAAAATAGTTCAAATCAATCAATCGATACGTTTTGGTTCAAATGTGGAGGAGATGATTGAAAAAAAATATCCCGATATTGTGAATTAGACTACTAAGAATGTAAATTGGTTCAAAAAAGCGATTTACAATATTAGAATTCGTCTAATTTAAAAAAAATACATAACAATACGTTCCTACCACAAATACACACTTTAAATTCGTTTTTTCACTCTGTGTTTGACCAGGTAATCCTTGAGCGGCCAAACCGATTTTAATGTTACTACTTTTTATCATAGAATTCCCACGGTGTCGAGATTTGCGCGGGAAAAACTTTGTGACACGTTGATTTGCACGCGGGCAAAGCCGCGGGTACAGCTAGTCAAAAATATTTTTTATTTCTATAAATTGGGTACAAACAAGTAGTGGTTGAGGCCCCCCTTTGAGCATTTAATCGCTCGTGTTGGTGGACCTCGCTCTTCCATAATATTTTGGTACAACTATTAGCAGATATTTTAATTACATATCAATTTTTACAATTTTATATATTATTAAAATATAACAATATTAGTGAGGAACGTCGACACATGTATACACTGGCGAATGTTGCTGCACCAGCAACCACCAGGTAGATTAGAGCATAATGATGAATGTCGTGATATGATACGCCTTCTGTCAATGGCTCCTCTCGTTTCATAGTATCTAACTGTTCTTGAATAGCAAGCAGCTGATTTTTGTTAATAGTCTCGAACAACGACAACACAGCCTAATAGACACCTCATGTCTTCATTTCTACTAAGAAACATTTCAGTCAAAGCACTGAGGTATGCGAGGCGGGGGAGTGGTAAAAGAAAGCATTGCAATTGGTCGATTCAAGGTCGCAATAGATCATAAATTACAATTAGTGATGGAACGTTTTTGTAATGGGTTGTTGATTAGAAATAATAAAATAATTATAATTGATATGACGATAAATAAATAGTCTATAGTAGGTATAGTAGTACTAATATTGAAGTAATGAGAAAAATAAATGAGAATATAATTTATCAATCTAAACCTTTAATACACTACATAAAGCAATTCGTACCACTATTGACATTGGTTTGTATAAAAAACAGCTACATATATGTTTAAGCGAAAAAATGGATTAATTATTCTTAAAATTAATCAACTTAGTATAAATTCTTCTAATTGTAGGTTTCGGATTTTGTAATAAATGCCAATCTGGTAGATACATATTTAAACATTACGGTCATCAACTATATTCGCGTTTTATGATTAAAAGCTTAAAACTATAATTTAATTATTTATTTTCAATTACCGTAATTTTCAATTGCATTACTTGTCATCTTTCATCAGTTAATTGAGGTGTACATCACTACCGATACGTACCAAAATGGAGGAAAAGAAATAGAAATATTTGATTTTCTTAAAATTAATCAACTTAGTATAAATTCTTCTAATTGTAGGTTTCGGATTTTGTAATAAATGCCAATCTGGTAGATACATATTTAAACATTACGGTCATCAACTATATTCGCGTTTTATGATTAAAAGCTTAAAACTATAATTTAATTATTTATTTTCAATTACCGTAATTTTCAATTGCATTACTTGTCATCTTTCATCAGTTAATTGAGGTGTACATCACTACCGATACGTACCAAAATGGAGGAAAAGAAATAGAAATATTTGATTTAATGAAAAGAAAAGGGATGCACTGTAAAAAGACATCAACGGGCGCTGTTAAAAACCAGTGTAAGTTGAGCTCCAGAATAATTTGATTTCTGTAACTATAATCGTGAAAATAGTTTACTTGTGAAATGTAATGCCGTCTTTTTTGAAATTAGATGTTTTGCTATATTTTCCACATCATCTTATTGAACAGGAAGTAATTTTGCTTCTCTTTTTTATTTTTTAAAGAATTTATTTCGCGCTGTCTATAGTCTCGTAATGCGGCGTACACAGGTCACATAAGTGGTCCGTACTAATGTCTAGTTCGCACTCGGTTTATTATATCAGTGCTAAAACACAGAAGTGTTGCCCGAAAGTGTTCGCCTTAGATGCGGTGTCTATTAGGCTGTGTTGTCGTTGGTCTCGAAGGAATGGCTTGTACTGGTATTTAACTCAGGTAACGAGACATTGATGAGGTGATTAATCGGAGCTATTTCAGACATATTAATATCAGGTTGCACCGTAATCTGGCTCTCTTCTAGCTGTGACGTATAAATAACGAACGAAATTCATCTGATTTGATAAGACAGCCTTGGCTTACTGAAAGCAGCCCAGTTTGACTAACTTTAACTGCGCTAATTTGATCCTCACATAATAACTTGAGATTACAGTGTTTGCAACAAAAATATAAATATGTATTCAGCTTTTTGGTAGGTAAAAAATATTTTTACAAGTACTGATGATAGTTTTACAGTTACCAGACTCTTCATTCCTCTCACACAAACTCTTGTCACTTTTCATGTGATAGATGAATCGACACATCGGCTTATTGAATCGACACATCTAAATCTCGTTCCATGCAATCGTGCAGTTCGGTAGGTGATATTGTAAGAAATGAATCTTTATTCATATTGAAAGCTAAAAATTCGCTGATAGGTACTATGGTGACCATGTTGCTCCCGGATTGTTTAGGTATAGGAATTATTTTTAGTACTTGGTAACGATCTTAAGATACTAATGGGATTCGTATTTCAAATATGAGATATGATTTTGACAGACGTGCCTTAACGTTAAGTTATTTGTATTAGTTTGATAAATTCGCGTACTCAGTAGGTAATGATAGGTCTTTAGGTATTTGGGCAGATATGACGGTTAACTCTTGTTGCGTTTGTTCGGGGGTTAAAAGATGAATGTTAAACTTCCCGTGAAACAGATCAGTGATAGTATCCGGAAGATAAGCTTGAATATCATTTAACTGGTTTAGGATATTGTTGGTAATCATTGCTGATAAAGTAAACTCATTAAGGAAGTGACTGTTTCGTAGCTCTGTCTGTAACACGTTCATAGAATTTTGTAGATTAACTACCTTTTCGTTGACAACCTTGTTATTTTGCTCCATAATAGATTCCATTCTTTTGATAAGATTGAACTCCGCTTCTACCACCGATGTCTGATTTCTCACACTTGTCACACTTGTCACAGCTTGGCCATATGTCTTTGATTTTTCCTAATCAACCTTATATCTTTTTCATATTTTTCCGCGAAATTGTTATCTAATATCCCAAATATTGAATTAGCGATGCTACCTACGCCATTGATAAGACCCCGGCGCTTGCGCACGGTCTCATCATTCTGCTTATTTAGCAAAATTTTTTTATAATGCTTTAGTTCCAACCGCTCGTGATTTAATTGAAACATCACGCTCTCGCATTGTGAATGGTCTTTTATCGTCGAACAGACGGTTTCAAGGTATCTCATGTACTTTGCAGACGCAGCAATACCGTCCTAGTACGGGTTTAAATCATAGTAGACGACTAGTAGTCATTTGCTATCAATTGCATTTTTATGATTTTATCAAAAAATAAGCCCGTATTATTTTGTATTTTATTGATAGTGTATAGTGCATTAATATTTGAAACAAGGGTCATGAAAAATAATAATATGAATGTAGCAACTGTAGCAAAATTATATTTCCTGTTTCCACGTGTTGCTTGTTTTTTCTGCTTTTCGTTATGCTTAATTTCCGATATAGGTTGTTGATTGTTGATGGGAAGAATTGATAATTTTATGATAGGTCTCTTCATATAACCACTCTTAGTTTTTAATGTGACAACTCGGACATAACCGTCCTTACCTGGGTGCAACTCAACAACCCGACCTAGGGCCCACTTTCCTGGAGGAAGGTTGCCGTAATTAATGACAACAATATCATTTAACTTGATATTTTCCTGGGGTTTTCGCCACTTGCTTCGCGCTGATATACATGTGAGGTACTCTTGTTGCCATCGTTTCCAAACGTCGTGTGATATTTTTTGAGTTAGATGCCACCTTGTCCTGAGGTCTCTCTCAGTTTCGTAGATCGATAATATCGGACCGCTTGATAGAAAATGGGAAGGAGTGAGGTAGTTTAAATCCTCCGTGTCCTCTGTTAATGGACACAATGGTCTCGAGTTTAGACATGCCTCCAGTTGGGCTAAAAGGGTGCTAAACTCTTCATATGTGAGCTTTTGATCTCCAATGACACTCTTTAGATGGAACTTGAGGCTTTTTACTGCTCCCTCACAGAGACCATTTGCTGACGACCAGGATGGTGCGTTGAAGTGCCATGTAATACCCATATCAGCCACTTTCGAATAAAAATCACTACCAAAGATCTTAAGCTCTTATTTTTATTTTATTATTTTTATTTAATGACACACCAACAGCATTACGAACAACACATTACAATAATCTTACATAGAAATAAAGATAGTATGCACGCCAATTACAGGTGCGTTTACATTCTCTATAATAGACATGTTGAGTTAATAATATTGACAACTAAAAGAAAGTTACATTGTACAAGTTATACATTGATAAAGATGAAAAAGATAATTTTAAGGATATACGTGTAGTATTCACCAGCTTGAAGATGTTTGTAGGCCGCTGAATCTTGTAGGTGGGAATCACAGGATAAAAGATAAATCGAAGTATAGGCATTTATTACGTCTTAGATACGAAGATGATACTAATAAAACACGTTGACCGTTGTGACAAGACTGATTTTTAACCGACTTCCCAAAGGAAAGAGGTTATCTATTCGTCACGTATATTTTTTTTTTTTTTTTTTTTTTTTATGTATGTTCGGGCGAAATGGCTAGAAATCGTCGACCTACCGACACGATTCATACGACATTGTATGCGGCTAGTTTCACAGGCAGTCCCATATTGAGGAAAATGAAAACCTTTTGGCGGTTTTCCCGGAAAATTGGAAAATGTCGGTTTCTTAAAATCTTGAATAACTTCGGTGTTTCTAAACCGATTTCCATTTTCTTTCTTTCATTTGATAGGAAATTGTGTCACGCAACTTTTTCCCCTGGACATGGGTATACTGTGATGCTTAACTCTTTGAGTTATGGGGTGGAAACCACCACCACTCCTCAAGTTTTTTAGATAATTTGAGATAACTCGGCTTCTGCCGATTCGATTCTTATGAAACTTGGAATATGTATTATATATCTATACTTATATAGGTTGACGAAAGATTTGACCTTCATCTCTTCGATCCTGATGATGCAGGGTTATAGCTATCCTAAACTATAACATTAGCTATTTGGTGCTTACATATATGTAATAAGACTACTAAGCAAAAACATGTGATGAAAAATTTGACCTTCAACTCCTCAATCCTGATGATGCAGGGGTGCCTCAAGCCTAAACCATAGGGGTTGACTATTTGGTGCTTATGGATGTGTAATAACAATACTAAGCATAGACATATGACAAAAAAATTGACCTTCAACTCCTCAACCCTGATGATGCAGGGTGCTGTAAGCCCAAGCCGTAGGTGATGGTTATTTGATGCTTACGGGTAAATAATAAGATAGCAAGGCATAGATGTACGATGACAAATTTGACCTTCAACTCTTCAACCCTGATGATGCAGGGGTACTGCAGGCCTAAACCATAAACGTTAGACATTTGTTGCTCACGGGTTTTTAATAACATTGCTAAGCAAAGGTATACGACGAAAAATTGGACCTTCAACTCCTCGATCCTGATGATGCAGGGGTATTGAATTCCTAAGCCATAAAACTTAGCTATTTCATGCTTACGCATTTAAAATGAGATTAAACAGATTAAAGGTAGAACATTAGACTAATGGTTGTATACAGTGGAAAATTGGACCTACAACTCCTCAACTCTGATGATGCTGGGGTGCTTCAAGTTTAAACTATAGGCGTTGGCCACATGGTGTTTAGGTTTATCTGATAAGATTACTATGCAAAGATAAAAAATGAAAAATTTGACCTTCAACTCCTCAACACTGATGATGCAGGGGTACTTCAAGCTTAAACCATAGGTATTGGCCATTTGATGCTTATGGGTATGTAATATATTTACAAAGTAAAGACGTATAATATTAAAATTGACCTTCAACTCCTCAACCCTCATGATGCAGGGTACTGCAAGCCCAAGCCATAGAAGTTGGCCATCTGTCACTTACGTGTATGTAATGAGATTACTAAGAAAAGATATGGCATGAAAAATTTGACCTTCAACTCCTCAACCCTGATAATGCTGGGGTCCTTCAAGCCTAAACCATAGGCGTTGGCCATATGGTGCTTACGTATATGTAATGAGATTACTAGGCAAAGATATAACATGATAGTTTTGACCTTCAACTCTTCAGCCTTGATGATGCACGGGTACTTCAGGCTTAAAGCATAGGCGTTGGCCATTTGATACTTATGGAAATGTAATATATTAACAAAGCAAAGACGTATGATAAGAAAATTGACCTTTAACTCCTGGACCCTTATGATGCAGGGTACTGTAAGTCCAAGCCATAGAAGTTGGCTATTTAGTGCTTAAGGATTTATTGAAGAAATGCTAAGAAGAGATGACTTATGAAAACCGTTATCTTTAACTGGGCTTTTATTCAGTGGTACTGCATATTTAACCCACAGGTGATAGTAATATGGCCCTTATGAATATATTAGGAGTTCTATAAACAGAGGCAACGATAAATAAAGTTACCTTCACCTCTTTAACCCTAATAATATAGGTATACAGCCTGCCTAAAGTATGTGTGTTTGGTAATTATTGTTCGCAATACAAACAATGAGTTCCGGAAAGGACATAATAATGATCACAAATTCCACTTTGAATACAATTACCTGAACGATGCAGGAGTACTGCCAACCTTTTTACATAGGATGGGTTAGGTTAGGTTGGAACTTAAAAAAAAATATAGAAACTAAGCGAGCAGGGGCAGCAGCAGGGGAAGCAGCGACTAAGCTTGTTTGACTTGTCATTTAAGGTTGATTTTAAATTACCGTTTCCATTTATGTATGCACTATGCAGTCTTATGGATACTATGTATTACACGGTCTCGTATAACTGATCGAAGTGTCTAGTCGTCCCGTAATCGGATGAATAAAATAAATTAATCGTCCGCTAAACGGTAAATTCGTAATAAAAATGGTCTGTATATTAAACATACTTATTATCCTCGTAATAAAAAACGTATTGAAACTGGTGAGTTAAATCATATTACTGAGATTAATAAATTGTGTAAAGCTATGGGTACACCTGATGTAGTGAATAACGACCATGCTGCCCGAACTTAAATTGGTTTTGATAGTATTGGTTTTCCAACTAAGGATAGTCAAAATTATTATTATCAGTATCAGTTGAATTATACTCTTAGTTATAAGGTTTATATTACTTTTTCTACTTTAAATATTGATAATTATAAGTCTATTATTTAAATAAATGTTTACTTTATTATTTAAATAAATAAATGTTTTTATGTTAGGTTAGGTTCGAACAGATTTTTTTAATTCAGAATCTAAGGGAGGGGGCGCGGTAGCGCTCCCGACCGGTTGTGTCAAAGAAGTCTATTTTTAGATGATGACGTCAGCACATAATTTTATTCATCCGAAAATCGGACGAATAATTAATTTTATTCATCCGGTTAGCGGACGACTAGCAACAGCCATAACTGCTTTTATCGTGACTGAAAAGCGTGAAAAAAAAATTTTTACACAAAAAATACAACCGACTTCCATGCCACATAAAAGTAAAAAATAATTTAAATACATGTTGGTTTAGAGCAAACACAGTACTTAGTACATAGTCTCGAAGTCGGCGCTCATATAAGATACATGTAGTTTCGTCATGATCCAGCAAAATATGGTGAGCGCCGACTTCGGGACTATGTACTAAGTACTGTGTTTGCTCTAAACCAACATGTATTTAAATTATTTTTTACTTTTATGTGGCATGGAAGTCGGTTGTATTTTTTGTTTAAATTTTTTTTTATTTTCTTTGAATAGTGACAAGTATACAGATGGCGCTAGTAGTAATACATCTATTTTGATACATAATACTTTAACACCTCCAGTTATCAAAATAATCGAAACAAAAAGAAAAGAACTTCTAACATTAACACATAACTGATATATATCAATATTTTTAACAAAAATATTTCAAACATTAACTAATCCTTAACAAAAACAAAGAACTTGTAACATCAACACATAACTGATGTAAAATATTATATACTTAAAACATTAACTAATTCTTTTAATGCCTAACCTTTTTATAAATTGGTTGTGTTTGCTACTACTTAGTCCTTTTGTTAAAAGGTCTGCAGGCATTTCAGAAGTTGACAAATACAAAATTTTAACAATATTATTGGCAACAGCCTCTCTCACGAAATGATGTCGAATATCAATGTGTTTTGTTCTCCTATGAAACAGGGGATTCTCTGTCAATTTCTGAGCACCCTGATTATCATTATATAAAGTAATTGTATATTTACAACTAACAATTTCTGACAATAGGTTCTTTAAATAGATTGCTTCCTTACAGGCTTCTGATATGGCCATGTACTCACTTTCTGTGCTCGACAATGCCACTGTTTGCTGTTTTTTACATTCATATGATATTACGGCTCCAGATAATTTAAAACAGAAACCTGTATAGGACTTTCTATCTATATTATTAGAACCCCAATCTGCGTCTACAAAGCCTTCCAAATTACAATTATCCTTACTATACACTAATCCATTTGACTTTGTTTTCTTTAAATATTTTAATATTCTTTTTGCATGTCTCCAATGGACAGCTGCAAAACAATTATTAAATTGGCTTAAATAACTGACACTATAACTGATATCTGGGCGAGTTAGGATAGCTAAATACATTAGGCTTCCTATCAGCTGTTGTTTGTTAACATTTTGAGACCTATCTAATTTTAAATTATTTTCAATGGGAGTATCCACACCATTACAATCCAACATGTTAAATTTCATTAAAATATTATTAACAAATTGCTCCTGATCCAATGATATACTGCCATCTTTATACATTTTAACTCTCATACCCAAACAGTTTTTTACTTGTCCTAAATCTTTAATCTTAAAGCTTAACATTAAATCTTTCTTTAATTTATCTGTCATAGCATTACTGTTCGAAAATATGAAAAAATCATCAACAAACACTATAACAAAAATCTGATCCTTATTTTCTTTTTTGCTATACAAACATGGTTCTAGTTTTGATTTTACATAACCTAATGCAAGTAAACAATCATTAAGTTTTTGATTCCAAGCTCTGGCGGATTGTTTTAATCCATATATAGCACGTTTCAATTTCAAAACAGTATTACTTTTACATTTTAAGTCGGGCGGGACTTGCATGTATACATTCTCTTTAAGACAGCCATTTAAAAATGCAGTAGTTACATCAAGATGAGTTACTTTATAATTTAATTTAACACTTAATGCAAATAATAATCTTAATGTTGAGTATCTAAGAACAGGTGAATATGTAGCGTTATAATCTACACCTTCTTTTTGGGTAAAGCCCTTTGCAACTAAACGAGCTCTAAATCTCACTTTATTATCCTTTTCAAATTTCTTTTTAAAAACCCACTTACATTGAACAATTCTATCTGCCTCCTTTCTGTCCACAATTTCCCAAGCTTGGTTTTCCTCAAAAGCTTTAAGCTCCTGCTCCATTGCCTGTTTCCACATCTCTTTATCTGGCCCTTTCATCGCATCTTCATAGGTTATTACATCCTCCCCAGACACCTGAATGTCAGTGATGCTGAGATTTGAGATACCATATCTCTCTACTTGTTTTCGTGTTCGTTTGCTTGGTAACTCATTTATTTCTTCTCCACTTAAGTGAGAATCTTCTTCACAGAGAGTATGGTATGACTCATCGGATGCCGAGCTTGTATTAGAGATATCAGGAACATAGGTGAAGTCGTTCAGGTCTGAAATACTCTTTTCTGTTTTTGTTTTTTCCTCCACTGATTCCGAACCCTGTGAATCTGTCATTTCTTGTACTACCATTTGAGAATTATTTGATATATCTTCTTTTTCCATAATCATTACATCCCTGCTTGTAGTAATCTGCCGTGTTTCTGTGTTATATAATCTGTACCCTTTTATGTTGTCTGGGTAACCAACTAGTATATACTTAACAGCTTTCTTGTCCCACTTTTGTCTCTTAGACTTGGGTACATGCACCATCACAGGACTACCGAACACTCTAATATGACTGAGGTCAGGTTTCGTGCCTGTCCATTTCTCTATTGGTGTAATATTTCCTAGCCCTGCCGCCGGCGACCTATTCTTTAGGTAAACTGCCGAGTTTACTGCCTCTGCCCAAAATTGTTTTCCCAATTTTGCCTCAAAGAGTAAACATTTAGCGCGTTCCAAAATAGTTCTGTTGAAGCGCTCACAAAGCCCATTTTGCTCCGGGGTATACGGGTATTGGTTTTCTGGTGAACTATTCCGTTTGTTCTCAAAAAATGTTCCATCTCTTGAGAACAAAATTCCCCTCCATTATCTGTTCTCAGAACTTTAATTT